>QMFG01000077.1:0-45277 GCA_003314545.1 Ramaria sp. MG151 | reverse complement strand
GTGGTCGGAGTCATAAGGACTGTCTGAGCTTCGAGAGTTCTGATATACTGTTAAGAACTGAATCTTAGCAGAGGCAGGGTAAAGGTTGGGACTCAATATAGAGTCAACCGAGGTTCGGGGTCGGGGGGCCGAGGGGGGCCGAGGCTTGGTGAATGGGTCGAGTGGGACTTGGTTTCAGCTTATGTGCTGCGCCAGCTCAGAGTCCTGTCCCATATTTCGGACGAGGCCTGAGGTCACCTGAAGTTCAGGCATGACCTTAGCAAAAGAGACGAAAGAGCGTAGAGATTAAGCAAGGTGTATTGGGGTATCTTAGTCAATATCAGAACTGGTTATCATGTACATGAATGAGCGATTTATATATGAGAGGGTTCGGAGATCGGTGATTGAATGACCGAGATCAGGGTCGTAAGTTATGAAGGGAAGAGATCAAACATGAAGTATAATTAGGTGAAACGTGACGGTCGGGGTCTTGGGCCCAGGGGCCCGAGGCCTCAGGAATCGGTCGGGGATGGGTTCTGACAACCGCTTAGATTATCTTTTAGGTGCTTAAAAACTGCCTCAAGCAAGGTTGAAGGAAAACACCAAAAACACTTCAAATAAATTCAAATAAAATAAATAAAAATTTCCTTTTATTTCTTATTAGAATCAATGATACAAAAGGAATTAGAGTCCATAGTACTGGGACAGATTGAAGGTAAATATGTTGCATATTCCTCCATAACTGATTATACACACAGACCAAAGTTATATGAGGAAAAGTCATTATATGACTGGATGTGTGAAGCTGAAAAGGTTAAAGGAAAGCCAAAGGTCTCATCTTCAAAGTGTATCTGATGATTTAGATGCCAATATTACACAAGATGAAGGGTGATCCTGGTGAAATTTTCAACTTCATTGATGATTCTGTATATCCACTTCCTGAGCCTCCCGAACTCCAGCTGAAAAACAAAAAAAGAAATCATGTAGATTCAACAGAACTAGTCCCTGAAATTGAATTAGAAGATGTCATGTTTTTGGAGGGCCATCCTCAGAGACACACTCATTACATCAAGATACAAGGCAAAGATCAATCATTAGTTCCAAACTTTTTGGGAGGTGTTCTGCCACGCAAGGATAAAGGTGATCGTGAGTACTACTGTATAACAATGTTAACTCTATTCACTCCATGGGGTGATGGCAATTTGTTGAAACAAAAGGACCAAACATGGGATGATGCTTTTAGAGATCAGAATTTCACAAAAAAGACAAGAAGAACTCATGAAGTTTTTTCAAATCAAATATGAATGCAATGATGCGCGAGATAACTACCATGCTCAAAGAAAGAAGAATAGTCAGTTAAGCCACCCACCATTCTTTTTAGAAGATGAAACTCCTGATGATCTTGGGGAACTGGCAATGGAAAATGAGCTATATGAGCAGGACAACTTAGACCAGGAAGATGTATATGAATTTATGCAAAGAGGTATGAAAACTTTAAGAAGAGATCAAGAAAGACAAGCTGCTGAGCTTGTTGCTCTAACATGTGGGTGGTTGGACAAATGTTTTGATAAGCTTCCTTCTATTAAAGATGCTTTTGAAAATGGTGAATCTAACTCAAGCAAAGAATGAAAGACTATTTTTGAAGTAGAAAAAGAAGGGTGTGCACTCTTCCAGCAACAATATGCTCTGCCAATCATACAACAAGATATAGCAGATAATGGTGAACCTTCACAATTTGTTCCTGACCAGGTGAAAATAATACTTGGAAAGTATTTAATGAAATCATTCAGAGCTAGCAAAATCCAAGATCAAGTTCATACAGATGGATGTGTCAAATATTTTGGATTAAAACTTGACCAAGAAAGGGCCTTTCATTTGGTTGCTAATCATGCTGTACAACCTGCAGGTGAACAACTACAAATGTACCTTGGTGGTATGGCAGGAACAGGTAAATCTCAAGTCATCAAGGCTCTAGGACATTTCTTTGAAAAGAGAAATCAACCTCATTTGTTCCAGCTTGTTGCTCCTACTGGTTCTGCAGCTGCCCTGATAGGAGGTACTACTTACCTTATGCTGCTAGGTATACATCCCAGAAACAAGGGTAAATTAAATCCCACTTTATTATCACAAATCCAGACAAGAGTTCAACATATTCAGTATCTGTTACTAGATGAAGTGTCAATGGTGGGTGCCCAAGACTTGTACTTAATAAGCAAGCATCTTTGTTTGGCACTCAATAAGCCTGACTTAACTTTTGGAGGAATAAATGTAATTTTCGCAGGTGACTTTGCTCAGTTACCACCTGTATCTCAATACCCTTTATATAGCAGTTCCCTTGGAACAAAAACTGTACAAGGATCTTCAAATGAAATCCAAGAAGCTACAATTGGAAAAGCTACATGGCATCAGTATACTACAGTTGTCATTCTTCAACAGAACATGCACCAATGTATACAATCCCCAGAGGATGCCAAACTACAACGTGTATTAGAAAATATGAGGTACAGAGCCTGTACCAATGCTGATATAAACTTCCTGAACCAATTGGTAGCTGGTTGGACAGAAAGGAAAGTGAAATTAAACCAAGCAAAATTTAGAAACATATCTGTTATAGTAGGTTTAAATGCATATAGAGATAAATTCAATGAGCTTGGATGTCTACAATTTGCTAGTGAGAACCAACAGGAGCTGCATCACTTCTACTCTATGGATACCTTTACCTCCTCCCCCAAAGACCACATAACTCAACCTCAGAAAAGGATAAAAGAACATGATCCCAGACGTGTTTCTAACCTTCTAGGACCTGGACTAAAAGATCTCTTATAGAATCTTCCTCATGCTGCTAGTGGCCATGTACCAGGCATACTATCTTTGTGTAAAGGTATGCCTGTGATGATCAAACAAAACATTGCTACAGAATGTTGTGTAACCAATGGAGCAGAAGCTACTGTAGTAGGTTGGAAATCCTCCTCCTTGACCAAGGACAAGAAGGTTTTGGATGTTGTGTTTGTCATATTAAAATCACCTCCTAAAACAATACAATTACAAGGATTACCACTGAATGTTGTCCCCATTATACGTGCATCTATTGACATATGTTGTCAACTACCCAATGATGAAATGCTTAATTTCCAGGCAACAAGTACAAATGTTGTTATTATTATTATCTACTGTTAAGAACTAGATCTTAGCGGAGGCAAAGTGAGGGTTGGGACTCAATATAGAGTCGACCGAGGTTCGGGGTCGGGTTACCAAGGAGGGCCGAGGCTCAGTGAACGGGTCGAGTGGGACTTGGCTTCAGCTTATGTGCTGCGCCAGCTCAGAGTCCTGTCCCGTATTTCGGACGAGGCCCGAGGTCACCCGAAGTTCGGGCGTGACCTTAACGAAGGGAACGAAGGAGCGTAGAGATTAAGCAAGGTGTATTGGGGTATCTTAGTTGATATCAGAACTGATTATCATGTACATGAACGAATAGCTTATATACGGAGGGGTTTGGGGATCGGAGACCGGATGACTGAGGTCAGGGTCGTAAGCTATGCAAAAGGAGATCAAACGAGTGGGACGGATATGAAACGTGTTTGAGGTGAACGGGGACTCGGGCCCGAGGGGCCAGGGGCTTCGGTTCGGCAGTGGGGTTTTGACATCTACCCTGCAAACATCAGATTACATAATCACTCTGATGGATCAGCAGAGCCACCTTAGCACAGAATAAAAGGAAAATAATCACAAAAACAAGACCCAACACAATTCAAGGCTTCTAGCCTTAGAACATCTTTTGTTTATATTTTTAGATTCAACTGGTGAAACAACTCCAAACTCAATCGAGCACGAACAAGCACATATACATGTTTGGACACAAACGGGCTAACATAGCCACTGATCAGCAACCACGCAAGTCCAAAACATTACCAAAAATCAATATAGCAATTGATAAACCATTTCCATCCATCCCTATCATTGCCGATCCATGATCGAAGCCCGAACACTTCCATTTCATTTAAAACAAGCACCCAGACCTTCAAATGGAGTTTCAGAAGTTTTCACATTGTTTCTTTTGTTCTTTTAGTTGAAACTGATGGTATACAAACTGGAAGAAGCTGCATGTATCATGGGAGATTAAATGAGCTGGATATTGTTAGAAGAGCATCTATAACATCAAATATCCATGCTCCACTAGTTGTGTATAAAAAGGGTTAAACTTATCATAGCAAATACAAGTACAATTATAAATGATCAGTCAAGACTGCTGATCGTGCAAATATAAATCACATGGTACATTTTCATATGTCTCAATATATTTGTGAGTATATAACCTGCCTTGATTTGGCACTGGCATTCTCCATGGATATACCCCATTATTAAGGTAAAGCAACATGAAAACCCATGTGTTGATACAAACATAGTATTTATTAATCAACTTCTACTCTTCTGGTGGTAGTATTCACTGCTATTATTGACCCTGAAGGCATCCAAAACCAAATACTTGGCTTGGTAGCAAAAATGTTTAAGCTGTGCAAAGAAAAAAACAAGAGAAATTTCTGGGAGGGGGAGGGAATCGGACCTGCTGTGTGAAGCATTAGCCCACTTCCACAAGTTCTGGGTGGTGCTAAACAGGGAACGTGTGCCAGAAGGCTGTTTAGCTTGAGCAAGTGAGATTACTCATTGTAAACAGATAACTGTTACTAAGCAACTGTCACTAACATTATGCAGTGAACAATGCCACTCACACTTTTCCAACAGAGCTGTCTAACACTCAACCTTTAAAGAGACTATCATATAGTCAAAGTTCACTGTATCCTAGATGTTCTAATTCAGGATTACATAATGTAGAAGTCACCAGGAACAGGCTCCCCTTATGTAATATGGGTGCTTATGTCATGTGAGTGCAAAATTCCTTCACAAAAAAAATAAGTGTTAGAATTTGCCTGGAAATTTTTATTTTTTTATTTTTTTTTAATATACTACAACAAAAATATAATTCTGCATTATAATTACATAAAACTAGCATTCTTAGGACTGAGCTTCCATGTCTCCACTGCTACCACCCCTACCCTCCACAGTCTACCCATCCTGTCTGTACCAAAGACTGTTTATGTGATCATTAGCCAAGGAGCCAAGGTCACATGATCTGCAAAATTTTTCTTTGTTAAAAATGAAAAGTGCTATGATTTGCGCAGGAATTACATAAAAAAAAATTTTTTTTTTTTTGATATTTTGACCTTAAAATTGCTTCTAGTCCCTCAGTTTTGTGTTTTTTTTTTTTTTCTAAAGTCTCTGCAACAAGTCTTACCAAGTAATATACTAAACATATTCTAGGAGCTAAATTTGTATTTTATCCCTCTCCTAATATCTAGCAGTAATTTTGAAGAAAATGAGCTTCATGCTTATGTAAGGGGTGCCCGTTCCTGGTGACCTCTACCTTAAGTTAGATACTAAATTTTCCTCGCTTCCCGAGTTAAGTTGCCATGTAATGACTCCGAAATCATTTACGTAAATTCAAGTATTCCCTTCAGCACGAAACCAGCGGCATGCAGTCAACACCCTCACCATCGACTTCCCAGTCGCATCGATGATTTGAGCCTTCAGGCAGTCGTCGCCTAACACAACAAATTCTTTTATGAACGCAAGGGGTAGATGATCTGATGGGAAACTTCGGCGCATTTGACTCGTCAAATGTAGAACTATCACTGAGTAAAGTGCGAGAACTTCGTCAATATCAATACGGTGATATCGACGAAGCTCTTGCACTTATGCACTTAATTGCGACAGTATATGTATATTTGTCCCTGTGATAATGACCTCGTATATTCAGATCACGCAGACACTTAGGCTCATGCTTGCTTGCCGTTAGTGATCGGCAGAATTCTAGCGCTGAAATTGCTCCGGCACATGAAGACGAGGTGATGGAATGGCTACAAGTGAGTTTGTCTACTATTCGTAAAACTCAGATTCTTTATCCTTCATCGTCTTGATCAGATGGACCTGTTTCTGGAGGTTCCGCCGTTCAGGTTCGCAAAGTTTTGACCTGTAATATTTGTTGTGGATATGGTCAGCATTTCCAAATCTTTTCCAGGACTCTTTGACCCTCTTTTCGTCATCTTCAAACGACAGTCGGGGTGGTATAAACTACCTATCTTGCCTCGTTAGATGATTCGTCCAAGACGGGAGAACTGGAGATCCACCTTTTTGTTCAAGGACATACTGTGTAACATCCTGCCAGGATGAGGATCCCATACAATCACTTCTCGGAGGAACCCTGAAAGAACTGACACAGTTTAGTGTCGGAAGATAACTAAAGTCAAGCTCCGAAGACTCTGAGAAAAAGAGTTTAAGTCCCGTCCCCGGGCCGGTGGATCACTAATAAGGTTTGGTGTGGGCACCTTCCAAACGGGACTCATAATGGCCAGAAGAAGCAAGGGTTGGGGATTCCATTCCATATGCTAGTCCAAACCCATACGGTACAAGATATCGCTAACTCAGATATAGCCAGCTACCTTATCGATGACACCCAACATACATGCATAGAAATAGGATATCCATTATGATGCCTTCTCACGAAAAAACTGTCCAACTTCCTTCACAGCATGCCCAAAATTCTTCGTAACAATTATGTTCTGCCCAATCCACTTTGGGAGCTTCACGTTGATACGCGGAGACGCATAACGGCTGTCCACGAGGATCAGGCTTGCGTAGTCATTTTTATGCCGGATCGCCCGACCTACACACGTGGAATTAGCTTTCACTCTTGAAGAGATAAAGGTCTGCCGAGCACGGAGTAAGCGCACCAATCGACTGATTCACGCTCTTCATGCAGAGGTTTTCATATAACTCTGCGCCCGCGTCCTTTGCACCCGGCAGACGGGGTATCTTCAGTCTTTGTTCAAGCTCGGTGACATAGCGCATGCGTTCTTTGAGCTCCGGTGAAGCAAGGGAGGGGAAGGGAAGGCCGACAATGACGACTGCGCGCGCAAGGGTGTCAGAAAAGTTGATGCCTTCGGAGAGCTTGGCACCGA
This sequence comes from Ramaria sp. MG151, assembly GCA_003314545.1. NCBI lineage: Eukaryota > Fungi > Basidiomycota > Agaricomycetes > Gomphales > Gomphaceae > Ramaria > Ramaria sp. MG151. Next base: position 38,285 of record QMFG01000077.1, on the reverse strand, counting down.
TGACAGCGAGGAGGAGAGCACCACCTTTTCTGTTTAAGGTCGAGGGCTCAAGTTGTTGTGAGAGCGTGTTTCAGGTAAGAGGAAAGGTTAGCGTACTGCTGACGAGACGGCAAGAGCGTATTGGCGAAGGACGCTTTCGACATCATTCGTACTCTCGGGTTCGAAAAATACCTAATGTATGACTCAGAGTCAGAAGAATAACCTTCTGACAAAAGCCATTTCACAATTCCTGACGAACTTTTTTTTTTAAATTTATTTTTTCTAACAAACGGTTTTTCTGAAAAGCGGCTTTGACGGCGTTGAGGAACGCGTACGAGGGGAAGAACACCACCAGTCCGTGTGGGACGAGGTTGACGAGGTTTGCGAGGACTTGGCCAAGTTCGGTTATCTGTTGTGGGAGTCATCGTGAGCTGAACATAGAGCAGCACAGTTTTGGGCTAGAGAGCGGAAGTTAAAGAAAAAGACAATATACCTACCATACCGTCGTTCCCCCGTTGATCGTACTTGAACACCAACTCGCCACCCCGCGGTCCCTTGCCGATGACGAGGGTCTGCAAATTCTGTGGGGGTATGACATGTCCGCAGGTAAACATACTCAGCTCCTCTTCTCTCAAGAAGGGAAATAGCTGGACTCGAAAGTCTCCGATCTGGAATCGCCAAAGAGATCAATGAAAATTGATAGCACGACTGACCTTTTATTGGTGGAAGGATTATGATTGACGTACGGGCGACATAGTCCCTCCTGCCAAAATGACACACCGGGCAGCATCCACTATCTCTTTGAAATGATGGCTCGGATTCAATAATTGGTACTTCAGCACTACGTTCTCGCTCCCTTTGTCCCTGCTTTGTGTGAGTGTTAATCGACCATCTAGATGACGACAAGAAAAAATGCATTCAAGTTATTATCTGTATCGGAGAGTGAGTTTACCCGCGTCGCCATTAGTGAGGGCCAATATGAAATTCTCAACGGCATAGAGAGGGGGAGTTGTATGTCGCCGTGGGTGCGAGTTATAGGGATCTAATAAGAGGGGGTTAAGTAGTCTACATCTCAGGTTATGAGGTAGAGGGGGTGAGGAACCTTTTTCAGCGACCATCTGCGCAATCTTATCGCTATACCCACTTATTTTTCCTACATAAAGATAATTGTGAACGAATTCAGTATAAGGGTAATGGGGAGACGACAGCTTGTCGCGAACTAATGACATAATACACTACTCACGCGCAATCTTGCTCCGTTTCAGATATGCTTCTATCTCAAGGAGATTCACACCGTCGACCTGTGGGCCAAGGTGCGACATGAGGTTGCTTGCGCGCATTATTTCCTGTCGTGGGCTTGATGGTATCCCCTTTTCTGCCTTTCCCTTGGCTCTCCCTGTCTCCGTTCCTGTACCAAACGGTGTTGCCGATCCCGAAGTGGCTGTAGTACTCACCCCAGAAAGAGGAGTCGAAGCCTCAGACGCGGACGCAGGTACAGAAACCGCAGCAGTGGACTCAACCCCACTATCCATACCCCATCTCTCCACAAACGCCTCCAACGCGCTCAGAAAGCGCACGAGTCTCCTCAGGTGCAACCCGTGTGTGGGGGATAGATGCGTGCGGAAACGTGCAAGGTAGGTGCGGAGCTGGGTGAGGGCCACGTGTAGCGTAGAGGGTGTCAAGCACAATGTATGGGTTGCGAGAAGGGTGTCAGTCAAGTCTAAGATGGGAGGAGATTCATGAGTACATAAGCAGCAAGCAAAAGGCGAGCCTGATGTGCACGATGGGATAACATACTATGAGCTTCATCAATAATGACTACATGGTCCTTCAAATCGATCCCCATCGCCTCTCGCGCAGTTTTTTGGAGAAGAAGATTGTAGGGGAGTGTTACGAGCTATGATGATAGCAAGCATAGGTGAGTTCATGAGGTTTGAAATGTGTAAGTGTGTGAAATGAGGAAAAAAGAGCATGGCGAAGACATTGACAATGACTAGTGACCAGACACAAGAACGGAGAAGACGAGAGACAAAGCAACATAACAGGACAGACACGTACCTGCGCCTGCGGGATGGCCCTCCTCGAACCAAAATAGGGACATGTGTTCAACTCTGCAGAATCATAGGTCTCGGTATCAGCTCGATCTCAGCGTAAATCTGATCCAGTCAGATCATGGCTGACTAGAACACGAGACTTCGATGGAGTGACCCGCAAGCAAGCGGATGAAAGGGTGAAAGGAGCGGGTGCATACGAGATGGATGAAAGGACAACAACTGAAATATGGGAACACACCCTTCCCAATAGTAACCAGGTCTTCGATGTCTTTTGGTGCGCTCTGCATGATACACTTATATAATTATCAGCTATTCCTTGGAGAAGAAGACGCATACGAGAATCTGGTCCCGGAGATCGAGCACCTTGTGTTCCTCGGCAGGAAGAGGGAGGTATGGACAACGGTGGGCAGTTTTCTCTATACGAGTTCGATCCCAGTGATAGTGCGTGTTGGTAGGATAGGTGAGTGATGCGCTCATTGAATTGCTAATTATGAGAACGACGAGAATAAACTCACCACCCAGCATCTCTCGACACCCTTCGTCCAACTCAGCTGAAGTGGCGCTTCGCGCGCGGAGAGCCTCGTTGATACAGAGGGAGGCGCGGGAGGCGAGGGGGGCAGTACGCGTCGGGGGAAGGGGTGGCTTTAAGAGCTGGAGAGAGAGGGAGCAAAGGAGACAGGTTATAAGATTGGTGGATAAGCTATGTAAGCTAGGAAAACGCGACTAAGACACAACACCGACTCGCCTCACCCCTGACCTGCGCCAGCTGGCTGTGAGTTCGTGATGCGTAGTATATCTATAATGTGGTCAGAATATTCGGATCCAAATAAAGTGCCAAGGATGAATGTGGGGTAGAGTTATATTGGGCTGTGGATTGTAGTGCGTTGGGGAGGGATGAAAGGGAAGGGAGAGGATATATCAAACAAGACAAACGACACACCTTCGTACATCCCGCTTCCTCGACTTGTGCGTCTTTGGTCCGGGTGTCTGCAAGTCTAAGCCGGAGGGGAGCTTGGATCAGGTTCGTTTTGATTTTAGGGGAAAACAGGGGGGAATAAATGAATAAACAAATCTGAAGGAAGAGCAGGAGCCAACAAGAACATTCGGGAACTCCCATTAAAAAAATGTAATCACACACTTCTTCATAAGTGCCCTTACAGCAGGAGAGATTCCCTCATCATCTACCTCCCCGTACCCAACACCAGCACAACTATTACCAGAGGCTCCTGTGCTTGTAGAATCGTCAGGGAGGAAAGAAAAGTCGTTGTCGTTTTCTATGTCATCTTTAGTATGATCGGATGGATGAGATAGTTTCTGAAAGGTCCAATTGACAAATGTCAGCTCCAGAGAAAACGCCAACAAAAATAAAAGTGAAATCCAACACTCTCAACGCGACATGCGAAGAATGGCACAACATCAATGTACCACGTACTCACCTGCCTTTTCACCACCTTTCCGACACTCATCCTCCCCGCTCCCCTCTTCACAGCCTCCCTCCGCAGCTCAAACTCCCGTCTCCTAGCATCCTGCATTCTTCGCTCGAGCTCCTCGTCAGCTGCTAATAGAGTGCTGCGATGACGGTCTAGTGATTGGGCCAGGACCCAAGGGGGGTCTGGAGGCGCGATTACGTTAGATTAAAGGAGAATAAAGAGGCACAATACTCACCACCCCCGCCCTCCATCTCCTCCCTCAATACATCCAGTTCACCCTTTATACGTCTCTCCTTATCATCCGCAAGCCAAGTGAGAGTGCTACAAAGGAGGGAGAGTGTTTTTCCCTGGAAAATAAAACAAATTGACATCCCCAAGCAACAAGTATATTCACACCCACCGTCCCAGTCGGACTCTCGACGACCGCAACCCTTACACTTGTATCCTCGACAGCGGCATAAACGGCACGCATAAGTGCGGTCTGGATGGGGTATGGGGGAACGTAAGGAAAGATTGGGAAGGAGGAAGGGGTAGGAAGTGTTATTTTGAGGGGCTGAAACTTCGTTGATGGGGCATTTGTCAATGCAATTGTGGGTGTTTCCGTTTGTGCTGTTACTAAATTTGTCTTTAATTGGGACTGGGACTGTGTCGCTGTCGATGCTGTTTCCCCTCGAGGCTGGGTATGTGCGCGAAGTTGTGTAGATAAGGAGAGAGGTGCGGGTGACCGGGGATATAATGCGGGATTACAGGCCATCGCTGTAGTTTCTGAAGAATCGGAGCCCCGCGTAGCGTCCATTACGCTGCCACTTTGAGTTGGTTGCATGTGCCGTTGTGTGGTTGTGTGACATCGCGACGTGTCACGCGTATATCTTACAATTCAAGGCTCACGTGTCAGACCAAACGTTGTTGTTGAATAAGTCGGAGTAAATATAAGCTTGTATGAAGGTGGAGAAGGACAGGCGCGTAAGCAAGGTCAGGACAGGGAAGTTGATAGTATGAACAACGTGCAGACCGCGTCAAGCCTTCCCCATAGAATGCTGCTCACAGCGATCCATTGTTATAATCGTTATCGCTCCCCTATGATATATTTAATTGAAGGTACTTTAGCCCACACGCTTGCGAGGATCTATTCTGAGATGTGCGAGCGATTTCTACAATGTCTAACATCATGTTCTGGGAAGAAGAACTGAGTGAACGACAGAAGCTCGGTGCAGGGCCCTGCGCCCGATCCTATAGTTGGTACTTATCTCTCCCCGTCTTGTATTGTAGACTAGAACGAGAAATAATTATTGTTCCCTCGTTCTCCTCGCTTAACACAAGGTCACGCCCAAACTTGTCGTGCCCAAGGCAGGTGAGGAGCGGACCATACTCAAGGACCAGCAAAAACGTATATGCATAATCAAGACACATGGTCGAATACTGGAGAGGGGCGTAATGACAGCAAGTATGGGTGGAAATAAACTCCCATCTAGACAGTGCGGTGCACATTTACAGCACTACACATGATCACATTGCATCAGTTTGTCGGTGCGTTGCGCTTGGCATTTGAATCCTGTTTGAATGTATCATTTGAATCAGGCTTATACTTATTCTATATCAGGAGGGAAAGGCTTGAACATCTTGAGGGTCCTCACGCGATTATGGAGAAAAAAGATGACGGGAGGTAGTGGCAGGGAGAATGGTAGTACACCTACATCAAGCCCTCCTGACTTGGAGCTTTCAGCCTCAGCTGAGAGAAAAGCATAACGATTTCTGACACGTAAAGACCGATCAAGGTATGGACGCTTGTGATCTTGGAAAGAGAAAGAAAGAGGAGTCCAGCGAAGTGTGTGTATCGGTTTATGTTTGCATAGTACATTGTTGTGGACACTTTGGTCATGTAGGCTCCACTTGTATCTACATGGCTTGTTCTTGCTATACATCTGCTGTCTGTGTCCATGTCTGTGTCTGCTGAGACTTTCTGAGTCTCCACTCTTTTCTCTATACATCCAACATGTTGTGAGTAAAGTCAACTTGTGACCAAAGGTACAAGCATGGCAATTCAAGATAGCTGACTTGACCATCCAGGGCCCTTGATCTGATGGTGGCCACAGTACAGAGTGCAGTTTGAGAGTTCAGAATGACAGACATTCCAGGTATAGAAGACTACTCTAACTAAACAAATTGTTGAAGGTTGTCAAGAATTTTCCTATTTTTTGAGACTTTATTGAGTCAAAAATTGTAAAATAAAGATGAAAAATGTTTTCATAAAAATTGTCATGTCTAAAATGTTTTCATTTTTTTTTTGGAAAAATGCAAAAGCACTAAAGTTCTTCTAAATTCTTCTTACAACTTGCAAGATTTTGACAGGGACACATTTTGAAACCCTTTAATATTTTAAGAATTCTTTGAAAAGTATTAAAAAATATGGAGCTTCTTGGTAAAATTTCAAGCCAAAAAATTCTTCCATGTTCCACTGAGAGCGATGCAGGCATCCTAAATGTTATAACAGAGAGAAAGATACAGAGTGCTGGCTACGGAGACAGACCGCCTCAGCGAGAGAAGCGACAAGAACGACGACATAGAAGAACAGTGGCGGCGATGACAGTGACAGTACATGATCAGCGCTGGTTCGGATACCCTGCACGGTGATCCGGAAATGACGCATGGATAAGGCGGCTATGACGTCAAAGGCACGCAACGTAATAATAAAATATAACTAAATAAATACGTTTATAGCGATAACCGATATGCAATAAATACCCGTAACCGACAAAAGCGCTGCCCGTGTCACGTGTTGAGATTCCTCTGTTTCCCGTTCACACTGTCTACCTGGCTCTGTCGTACCAGTGTCTCTTGTACTCGTGACTCGGCGTACTCTCGGAAGAACAACGCAGCCGTCCCAGAGCGTGTAGGGTATCCCATAACATCGGATACAGCATACAAACCTGCGTCACTTGGAGCAGCCTGGAGCAAAATCAGCAAGCCAACGAACAGCAAGGTGTCGCACAGAACAAAGACTAGCTATGGCTTCTAGTGTACCAATAGAAGAATCACCAGCGGCATCAGCCTCGGGGTTAGGATCATTATCAACAGATTCGTTTTTAGCAGCAGCAGGTGCGGCATCACCAGGCGGACTGGTAGCGGAATCACCATCTGCATCGCAAAAGGAGAACCCACGAACGACACGAGCGTTGACACCAGGCGTGGCGACTACCTTAGGCTCTGCGCCGGTAGACCCAAAAGTGGAAGGAGCTGAGGGAGCAGGAGATGACGAGGTGGGAATATTGACTATCATCTTTCGATCTCACCGGTGCATCTCCGACTGCATTGCTTACAATCTTTTACCTCCACAGCACGTGAGACCCCTTGTTGGGCATGCACGCCCCTCTCCAGGTCCCGCTGCCTTCAACACAACAACTGCGCCTCAAAATCCATTCACAGCATCTACATCTTATCCAGAAATCGCAGATGCAACGACATTATCGGATACAGACTCTTCCTCACCAGAACCAACGGCTCATACTGCGTCAGACCCAAACCCCATCGACATGGATACCCTCCTCCAGATCCTTGACCTCGATGAAGAGGGCAACCACGACTTTTCGCGCGGCATGGCGTGGGCATATTTCGAGCAGGCTGCTACAACATTTGAAGATATGGATAAGGCGTTGTACGTGTTTTTTTTTTTTCGTGTTTGAAGAGTCTTTTTGCTAATAGCCGCACCACTCGTATGGTTATTCGCCCTTTGCCCACCGCTTCATCACCCCCTCATTCCGTCTTCCCTCAATCTCATCTCATATTCTTACCCTTTCCTTTCTTGCTCTCTACTTCCCTCTGCCCTTATTTTACATCCGCTCCCTTCGCTTCCTGTCTGTCCATTTCGTTCCATTCACTACACCTCTTCATTCCATCCCCATACCTGCTATTATGACACCTTACTCTCCACCCCTTTCCTTGTTCCCCGCATCTTCCTCTCCCGACCCCCACTCTGAACCCCACTTCTCCCCTTCCTTTGGCCTTCCTACCACCCCACTACTGTACATTGATCTTTCACCTTCCTTCTGCGTCACCTTCCTTTCCTCTTTCCGCACTCCGTTCCCTCCCTACCTTTCCTTCCTGGCTTACCCCACATTTTTGCGCCACAATTGCACCTTTCTTATCATCTTTACACTTCGTCGGCCACCGGTCATGCAGCGCTCAATCCTCCCTCCTCACCCTCTCCTCCCTAGGCCACTTCCTCAAAGGCTCCTCCGCCGCCCTTGGGGTGCACAAGGTGTGCCCTTTCTTGCTTACACCTTATTAATTGCTTCGTCAAGATTTCTTTAATCCCTTTATTCATTATTATTTCCAACACCGCCGCACCGCATTTCACAAACTATACTCCAAACCCATACGATCATACAATTTTGTAACTCAAATGTCGCTTATCGCTTACTACCCACATCACATCGCTTACCTTCTCGCTTATCGCTTACTACTGGATGTTGCTCACTTACCCCTCTCCATTCTGCTTACTCCCTCTCTATTTCCGCACTCACCTTATTTTCCATCTTCTATACTACTTGCTGCATCCAACTTCTTCCCCTTTCCATTCCCTCTATAACCACCCCCTCCTCCCCTCTTCTCACTCACACAAACTTTATATCTATACTCGCCCGCTCACTTATCACTCCCAGGTGCAAAAATCCTGCGAACAAATTCAGCATTACGGTGAACTCAGGGACGAGGATAATGATGTTGATCTAACGGAAGGGGAAGCGTTGGAGAGGTGAGTGGCCGTGGTGCTTTCCGTGATGGCATTGAATAGTGCTTTGAGTCTCATGACTGCATTTGTGTACCTGGAAGGGTCCCTTTCATGATTTCTTTACACATTGACGGGCACATCACATTGATTTTTTTTTCTAAAATTCTTATTTTTAATTATTTCCCCGATTCCAATTTATTTCGAGACTTCTGATATCATTTTTCAACTCTCGAAATTTTCACTCTTCTTTCACTTTAATTTTGGAACATCCATGTCCGCCTCTTTATATTCCCTCGATACTAACTCGTAATTTTTCTTTCACATAAACTAGAATCGGAGAAGTCCTTGCACGTGTCAAAAGAGAGTACGCAAATGCAGAGAAGTGGCTGAAGGACTATTATGCAGAGTTTGATGGGGCGTGAGTCAAACGATTACTTTAGGGGACTGAGCCGCGAGCGAAGCGAGGAGTAGGCTTATTTATCTTCCCTTTACTTCCCTGTCGATCCTTGACGCTGGGAAAAGTTGTCTCTGATCCCAGCCCTTTATCACCTTGACATGCACCACCACTTGCACCGCTTCCTCTACCTATCATATCGTCGCAACGCCGACCCCGCTACTACTATTCTTACCCACAGCGAGCATGAGGACGCGCTACTACTATAGCCATACTCTTACTCCGCACCCGAATTCCCTCCTAACACCCCATCCCCAATTGCATCATTCTCGTCTCGTCCTGACCCTCACCCCCACAGTCGCAACCCCGACCCCTCCGTTCCCTGCTTACCTACCCCTTCCCTTCCTCCCCTTCCTTCGTCACTGCCAACTTGTTCGCTGTCTGTCCCTGTCCTTTTGTCCTGTTTGTTAATACACCGTCCTATCAATGATAATCCATTCAAAGACATACATCGTACGTTGTGTATGCTTCCCCGTCTGTCTGTACATCCACATCCACCAGGCTAAACTGGTACACCCATATGTATGTCTATGCAACATCTATCCCAGGGGCTCTACATACACGATCATGATCGTACACTTACTTATCTATCAGCTCTTAGCTTTCCCATACACCTATCTCACATCCCTTGAATCTTACTCTCCAGCTTTGCCCTCTGCTGCATACGCCGCTCGGTCTGAATGATGTCTGATGGTTTGTTAGCTGTCCTGTGTGGTTTGTATTGTCGGTACACGTTATGAGGTCTTCAGGTAGTGTACAAGCAACATCAGCATTCTTCAAGTCAAGACTTCATTCCAGTCGCTCAGCTATGTTCTACAGCTTTGATAAATTCTCTAGATTGGGCGACTACAGGAAACCATACAATAACATAACCATGGTAGTGATAGTTACTAGTCATATTATTCTACCCCAATCATGCCTCAAAAACAGTACGGAACTAGCTTGCTACAAAAGTTAACAGGTAACCAAACAAGAAAGGAATACTAAGTACAATGCGCTGCAAGACAAAACGATGTAGTGGATCATGTGTAATGCTGTAACATGTTGACAAATGTGTGCGCTACTATGCGAATGCAGCGTGTTTTGACCTCGAAGGGACACCCCGAGGAAGCGGCTTATCCTGAAAATCCAGTAGGTCATACAATGACGCGATTTGGTCACCTTTTTGCTCGAGGGTGTCAATCACTTCTCGCAGGTGGTCTGCGAGAACGTTTCGCTTAGCAACATTTGATGCTGCATCTATTATTCCATACTGCTCTGCCAGTTCCAGGTATATGCTGTCGCCGAAGTAAGTGAGCTATGTATGTTGAAAAGAGAACAACAAAGAGCGCACGCTTTATAGTGTGAAAAATCATCTTCTAGCTCGCGAACCACACGTGCCAGAATGGTCTGAGGAGGGAGCCTATCGTTATCCGCATCGAACTCATCAGCTCCATTACGCTTCTTTTTCTTATTTGCCGATTTTTTCTGATTGCGCAAATATGACCTCACAGTCTCTTCTTCCTCGCCAATTTGAGACCCTTCCTCTTTTGTATGCACACGGCGTTGCTCCCCACCCCTCTTCCGGCGGTGGCAAACATCACACGTCCGCGCATTATGTTCTGGTGCAGAAAAGAACAAACGTTCCATGCGTGATCCACGAATTTGAGGAAACGGTGTGTCTGCTACAGATTGCTTCGGGGGTGACATGCGTCGAACAGAGCCAAAGTTAGAACGTTCGGAAGCCTGAATTAGCGAAGGCCGCACGGTCGGACGTGGCGCACAGGACTCAGACGATGGGCCCTCATCCTGATTGTTAGTTTGGAATGTAACACGAGAGAAGATAACGCAAGGCAAGACGAAATAAGCGCTTGCTGCGGAATCGAGAGTAGGATCACTCACCAGCTTGATGTCATTCATCTGGCAGCTGGAGCCAAAACTGGATCTTGATCGTTCTGAACGCCGCTCGCGCATGTCAGACTCAACTCTTGCAAGCTCGGAAGCCTGTTAACAATGTGACGGTCAGTGCCAGAACATACTATAAGTATGAGCGTACATCGATGAATCGCTGCGAACGAGAGTGCATAGGTTCAGCGTCCCCGGGGTCAGATTCCGATTTCTCCTCTTGCTGTTCTGGTTCTGGTTCCAGGTCTTCTACTATCAACGGTTCTTCTCGTTCCTGGCCACGGGCCATGGGGTCTGTAACATATGTTAGATCGATGCCCGCCTGTGCGGGCATCATCGTCTGTTCCATTTCTGCCATGCTTCTGTTACCATTGGCATTATCCAGTCTTGCTCGCCTCCTCTCTCTCAGTCCTTCCTCCACAATCTCTTTGAGACGCTCGACCTCACCAGCAAGACGTTCGACCTCAGCACGCAGTACTTCGACCTCTGTTTGAGTTTCCCGATCGGCGCGGGCATCCGCCCGCAGTTCCGCTATTAGGGATTTATGGGAAGCAAGTTCAGAAGTGAGGCGCGCGAGATGTGTGCGCAGTTTAGAAATGAGGGCTTCAAGGACTACGAAAGAAGACAATTGCATATGTCAGCAAAAGCGTCAGCAGATAAAATAAAAGCTTAATTGGGACCTTTCTTCTCTTCGACGACTTCAAGATATCGATTCTCCTCTTCACGTTTTTTTCCTCGCACATGGCGCTGCCACTCACGTTCGCGCTCTATTTGTGCCTCCTGGTCACGCTCGCGTTCGCGCTCTCTAACTCGTGTGCGTTCTTTCGCTACCTCAGCTTTGCACTCCTCAAGTTCAAACTCCAGCTCTGTGACGCGCCGACGAGAAATACCATTCTCGCGTTCAAGTGCCTGTAGCCGTGTCTGGAGTGCATCAAGAACGGGGAGAAGATCTACGGCCAAACTCGGATGTGCGACTATACAAGCAAATCTTAGCAATCGTGACAATACGAGTGGGAAAGACGAACCATTTGCCGTAGCATATCCATCACCACCTTTCATTGGGCTTTGCACTGCAGAAGTTAAACCTGTCACATCTGGAAGGTGAACACGTGCGGATGTGCGGCTTCGGTCCTTAGTTCTACCATCCTCCTTGTTAAGGATATCAGTGAACGGAGGACGTTTCCCTAGACCAGCCGCGGGCGCAGAGGGGTTGGCTCCACGTCGGTACGGACGAGACGTTGCGCCATTCCGGTTTTGGTTTTCATCGTGTTCAGGGAGCCGCGACTGTGCCTCAATGTCGAGAGCAATATCTCGGGCAAGGTTAGAAAATTGTGAGTGTGAGGGCTTACGTTCGAGGTTATTGTGCGTTGGATAGTGCCTAGCAGGGTTAAGGTTCGATGGCCCTGGCTGAGGCTGATTGGTCTTAATCTTCGGAGGATGAGCAGTTCGACCTGGTGTAGGATTATGTGGACGAGGTGGAAGGACTTGTTGAACGAAAGCAGGAGCAGTGCGCGGTCGTTTGGGGCTGAACTGCTGACCTAGAGCCTGGGAGAGGCGTGGTGTAGAATTGTCAGAATCAGACACCTCGGATGCGCAGGGACTGGGCTGAGAATGTGAGCGAGCGACATGTCGAGATGTGTGAGGGGGTCGGTGACCTGTTCGAAGGAAGCGGTCAAGTTCGGTTGTGGAGTCTACTATGATAGGATCAAAAGTAGGTAAAGAACGCGTCTAATATTCAATGGGTGTAAGAAGATCAGGTAAAAAAAGACATGTTATATATGTGGCACCTCGTCATTCTTGAGGCTCTTGACCGACTTTGACTTTGACCGCCCAGTCGCGTCAAAGAGACTGATTCCATTTGCGATTCTGCTGTCAAGTATGTCTTGAAGGGGTCTCTCAGGATCAAACTCTGCACCAGATGGGCTTGCTCTGCCTGCGGTGTGATTGAAGCTTGTGCGTCCGCGTAAACCAGCGCTGAGAGTGAGGGCGCTGGCATGGTGAGCAGCGGTGCTCATCGTCTGGCCAAGGTCTGGGTCGAGAGCAATGGAATCATCATCTCCATGTCTGGAGTAAAAGTCTGAGTCGAGATGGGAGAGATGCTCAAAGGAATGGAAAGAGGCATGAGGGTATGAGTTGTGACGAGCAAAGTCGACGGAAGAAACGTCGTCACCGTCACCATCTGGAGGGTTATCCGAAGACATTGATGGAGGAGAAGGGATGTTGTTGTCAATGTCACGTTCCAGTCTGATACGGGACTGTTCGAGTCTGTCTCCCCGGATCTCCCTCATGGTTAGTTGAGACGCGGTAGTTCCGCGTCACGTGAACGTGACTGGTGACAGATTCTCGACCACCCAGAGTCACACCACTTGAGTCACACCACTATGACAAAGTCAACGAGCAAGCTGAGTCCTCGCACAACGCATTACGAGTTTGGTGGACCTCTTGGAGCGCTATTCGTTTCTCTCTCCGTTCCCTTCACTACCTATGCGCTTTATTACACATGCTCAGAGGCGTCAGGAGGTTGTCCTCCCCCCTTGTCGTCCCTACCAACTAGGTTCTCACAAGCGGTCACAAGCCTAGATTGGTGGAAATCACTTTGGGATACACAAGCGTTTTTGGTCTATATCGCATGGTGGGCATTCTGTGTCGTTGCCTGGTTTGTACTCCCAGGCGACTGGGTGGAAGGCACTACAATGCGTGATGGACGCAAGAAAAAATACAAAATCAACGGTACATTAGTCCTTCTCTCATCCTGTATTCTTTGCTTATTCCACTCTTATCTAAGCCTTCTCTACTTTTCTCCTCACTCTTGGTCTTGCTTTGGGTGTTATCATCCGCTTCGGCCTTTCCTCCTTCACATTCATCTACGAACACTGGATCGGTCTTCTTACTTCCTCCTTTATATTTTCAACTGTGCAAGCAATCGCTGTATATCTTGCCTCATTCCAGGGGGAGAAACTCCTCGCTCTAGGTGGTAATAGTGGGAATATCATTTATGATGTACGAATAACACGATTTCACCTTTCATTGCTTTCTGAAGGAATTTATAGTTTTACATTGGTCGCGAACTGAACCCTTCCATTGGTTCCTTCGACATTAAGTCCTTCAATGAGCTCCGTCCTGGTTTGATCCTGTGGGTTCTCATCGATATTTCTTTGGCCTGTGAGCAAGCAATCCGTCGCGGCGGCTCCATTACCGACTCCATGTGGCTTGTCCTCTTGTTCCATACCTGGTATGTTGCAGACGGCCTGTACAATGAGGTAAATGCAGCACATCAATCACACAATTCTTGCTCATAAACTGCTCAGCCTGCCATTCTCACAACTATGGATATCACCACGGATGGGTTCGGCTTCATGCTTTCTATTGGAGACCTCACTTGGGTGCCATTCGTCTATTCACTACAGGCCCGTTACCTAACCTTTACTCATGTTGAGCTCGGGCCCATTCTTACCACCATCGTGTTCCTCGTCCATGGTATTGGCTTTTATATCTTTCGCACAGCAAATGGTGAAAAGAATGACTTCCGTAATGGTCGTAATCCCAAGAGTAGGTTTGCATTTGCTTAGATTCTAGCATCTTTACTCATTGTCTTCCAGATCTGGAGTTCTTCGTCACTGAAAGCGGATCTAAACTACTGACATCTGGGTGGTGGGGCAGATCACGTCACCCAAACTATTTGTGAGTTTAATGTCAAAGCACTAGTTCTGTTCTAACTTTCACACAGCGGCGATCTCCTGATGGCGCTTGGGTACTCGATGGCGACTGGCGCCGGGACACCTATTACCTACTTCTATCCGTTGTACTTCGCCGTTCTTCTCATCCACCGACAGTCTCGCGATGACGAAAATTGTGCTAAAAAGTAGGTTTTTGTCTGTTGTCACTACTTTTGTAACAGACTCATTTGGCATTTAGATACGGCAAGGACTGGGAAAAGTACAAAAAGCTTGTTCCATTTCGTATCATTCCATATGTGTATTGAGTACGAATAATACGGCTTTCCTGTCTAACATACATATACCCTATGCAACGATTGGTGGACAATCTCAACTACTATTCTCCAGCGAGATTCGCCACTGCTCGTCGTAACTCCTCCACCGGCAGTGGTATCCATAATGATTCGTCTCCACCACTTGCCAACGTTAGCACTAGCCCGTGATCTCGAAATTCAGCTAATAATGCCTTGAAAGAGGTATCATTTGTCGCAATGAAGTCTGTCCGAGCAGCATTGAACAATGTTTCGTAAGATACTGCATGTTGCCGCAGCTGAATTTGCGACTGTTTCTCCTTTTTCTTATTCCCGGCCTCATCCTCATCAAAGGACATTAACAAGGTGTTCGCGAGCAGCACGAACAGTTTCTTTGCTTTGGCATTGACGGATGCGAGAATATGTTGTGCTGCTGACTCTGACATGCCACGCTCGGTAGCGGTAGACTTCCCACCTTTTTTACGAATGCTGTTCAAGTCCACGTGGGCGAGCTCCGCGTCGTATGGTTGCATCGTTGTCATATCATGCCATACCCATGCAAAACCACGCGTTGGCGGGAGGGTGAAGGTCGGACTCACACTTTCTTCGGCATACAAATGTTTCCGCGTGGTTCCCTCTGCGGTACTCCAGATCGTTTGAGCATTGATGTGATCGATGGACGCGACGAGGTGAATGCGAGGGTTCAGCGCAAGAAGCGACAGGATGGCTTTGGCTTTGGGACCACGCAGTAACAGAGAATCGATGCTGTGTATGAAGAGAAACAGAGCACGCTCAGAGGTGGAATGTTGAGGGCGCACACTAGATGGAAGAAAGTATTCGTAGATCCGGCGTGTTTGTGCTTCAAGTCCTGTGGTACTTGCCGGGAGAGGTACACCTGCAAGCCCGGGAATCCCTTCGATGCTCGTAATAACCTCCTTGATTCCCACACCTGGTATGTAACCATTTACCAGAACAACATGCCCACGTCTCGCACACACGGAATGTGCAAAGTTGTTCAAAACCGTTCGTTTCGACCCAAACCCAAAGAACAGTAGGTTGAATCCTTCAGCGAGTTCGAATGTGTACCGCGGGAATAGCTTTTCGTGCCCCTTGAGCACCTGCTCGAGTTCAGCAGCATGTTTGAATGCCGCCGCCGAGCTAGCGAGGAGGGTGGTGTACTCGTCTCTTGATAGTGGAGGTACTAAGTCCGAGAAGACATTGCTAGAGGTGCGGGACGGCTTTGATGCAGCTGCAAAGTACGCGTCGAACGCATTTCGATGAACGAAGCCCTTTCCTGTCGCTGTACTTGCGCTTTTCGATACCGTTGAAATAAGACCACGACCCGAAGAAGAGGCCTCGGAGCCTGAGCTGCCCTCGTCGTCGTCTGTGGCGTCAACTTCTATGGGTGCAGCATCATTCCGTCTACCTCGAGTAGCTTTTTTGAGAGGGCTGGATCTCTGAGGAGTAGCAGAGTTCGCTGCTAGACGAGCGCTGGCTCGGCGGGGTGTGGGTGCGATGGTACGGGCACGCTTTGCGGGTCTTGTGGGCGTGTTGTCATTGATCACGATGATTTTCGCCTTGGCGGGGGTGCTTGTTTTTGAGCTTGAGGGTGTGTTGAATGCGCTCTGGCGCGTAATGCGATCAAGTGTGGACATGGAGGGTGGGTGGGAAAATATATTAAGAGACCGCCTAACAAATAGTAATGAAGCTACAACTCGAGAAATGAAGGTAGCCGTGACCATTTGCTCTCAAATGACTCGGTCGTCCTGTGACCACAAACTGATTCATTTTGCTTAAGAATCTGCACGAAAAGCTGAACCAGATTTCATCAACAATCCAAGGGACTGTTCAGCAATCAATAGATTCTACAGCACCAAGTTCTTTAGTAACAATCATATCGCCCGTAGCTAGTTCGCGCGAGAATCTCCATCGCGGGAGTCACTACCCTGTCTACACTTTGGACCCGCACGTAAGACTTGTTGGCCAGTTCTGCCCACGGTAGATCTATGAAACAGTTACACTAGGTATATGGACTGTCAGCAGTCAGATGATGCAAACTTGAGATTCATACCGATGGCGTCTGCCTTCACACTCAAAGATTGCACCTTGGACAAAAACATCCTGAAGCATTTCCATTGTCTCGTGTAAGCAAAATATTGCAGGAGCGTGCCGAATAAAAGCCTCCAATAATTCTAGATGTGACATCGCTTCTTGGTTGACCAATGGGTCATAGCCAGAAACGGTATTGGACACACGCGCTGCTTTCCCCATTTGACACTCTGAAGCTTAGTTCTGGAACGCTATGTATTTCTCTCCAGAATGTCTTTCTTGTGGCTGTTATGTGCAGGGACCCTTTCCCACCTGGGTCGAGACACTGCATCACTCACGGGACTCACTCGTAACAGTCAGGTCTCTCATTCACAACCTCTGTCATGTTGGGGTACGAATCAGAATCAGACGATAATGTCAGAGATTCGTAGCATTACACCCGTGCAACCACGAGTCCGCTATTCATATTATCTTTTTCAACATTCTTCCTGATAATGAATTCATAATTACTCTGCTACACAACCACAGCCAACCTGACACTTCCTTGGCGGCCTACACAGCTTCCTGGGATACAAGCAAGACGACTGTTTGATAATATAACCTCGCAGTCAGCCGCACTGCATTGACAGTCGCTTGTGCCTCTCTATGCGAGTTCGTTTCTCCTCTGACTCCCCATTCATTTCCCCAATTCCTAAATGGCTCCGGCACACCCTGCACTACAGTTTCCTCCGCTCCCGAAGGGACAGGTTTTTAGTCTCAATTAGCACGCATTTGCTAGTGGTTAGAGACCTGTTCGGACACTCCGTAAATACAGTGAGTCCGTTTTTGTAAACTTGGATGTGGTTCCTTACGATAGTGGCTGTACAGCTATAGGACTCAAACACCAGCGTCCCAACACCCGACGCATAGCCATTTACGCGAGAAGACGTAGAATCCATATTCAAGTGCAGTGTTGAACGAGTCAAGCGGTGCGGACAGCACATTTGCACAAACTGAGCTGGGTGCGCATGAAATAGTCCCCGCATATGTACCATCAAACAATGGACCCTGGGCTTCTTGTTGACAATTCTTACCTCTTATGGAAACTCACACAGCAGTCTTACGCCCCCAGTCCCGGATCTGCCGTCCTATTTACAGACGAGATAGTGGATCTTGATCAGACTTAGGTGTGAGCAGCGGAGCATCATCGTGAACTCTCACTCTAATCTGCCCAACAGTATGGGACTTTGTTGCAACTTCTAATGCAGCTGGCTACAAATGTGTTAAGGTTCTAATACAAACTCAGCTAAGCTACTATACTAGTTACTACTAATACTGTAAATAGCTTCTACCACTTGTATGTAATATCAACAGACTTACAACACATATCTCCCAAATCTAGACCTAAACCTGGCCTCCCTTAAGCCAAGGGAGATCACAGCTGTGCTAGGAGACAGCACATATCAGCATCAAGGGAAGAGTGTGAACAGGGACAATTGTACCCTCTTTTCTTCCTCCCTACGAGTTGCTGGGGCGACGACCTCATACATTGATAACCAGCCGGTCGGATCAATAGTTTGTACTCTCGTTTACCCTATTCTTATACCACATTCTAGAGCAGGCAAGGCAATGGCAGTGTCAGTGCTGAGCGCTACTTGATGTACATCACTGAAGAGAATCAGCGACCATGAGCAGCCTCTAGAACCCTTTATGTTACGTTGCCATCGCTGGCGTGCTGCGCAGAACGCAGTGCGGGAATTATACTCGCAGGGAGTTCTAGATAGCGCCAGTGCAAACTCCGGAAGATGCCTGATCAGCATCACCAGTCCGAGTGCGAGGACGACATATCATCTCACAGCATGTGAACCGAATCCTATAGATACTGCCACTGCCGGTAGATCTCATCATGTACATCAGTATAAGCATCGAGATCCCTATAAGTGCGCCCTTTCCTAAAGCCACTCCCTATACCTCCTTCCCTGCTTCATGTCTGTCCCCTCCTCTCCCTCGCATATCCTCGTGCAAACCAGAACTCAGTCCTCTCCAGGAATACAAGGACCCATCATCTCCGTGGCTTCCATAACTGCCATCATCGTCGCGCTTCGTAAGTCAGAAGCTCATCTATGATGCCATCTTCTCATGCGGTTCTATCTCAGTCCTCTTCATAGGCGCATTCGGAGCTATGCACTGGTTCTTTCGGTATTATCGGTCAACGGCATTGCCCACCGTCACAAGTACACAATTTTCTCACTTTCTGCTCAATATTGTTGCTCATCATTTGACCACGCCATAGATTTAGAGATGACAATGCATCAAATACCCGTCATGATTCCTCCGCCGCAACTCCTGGTAGAACCTCCGACCGCTCCGCCCTATCCAGGGCTCGATGTTCACCAACCACCCCAATATTCCAGCGGTCAACCACCCCTTCCGGAAGCTGTTTCCTAAGCGACTATTTGTAAGTTTGAGAAACATGGCTTCGCTCCCACTGACTTTCACCTCCAGCTTTATCACCTCTTCAGATCACCTCACTGCATAATTTATTAAAGACCTGTATCTGGATACCTCTCGCTGCTCAGCCACGAAAATTTCTTGCCATAAAAGCAGAAGTTCTTCACGAACGACACCGACATCTACGTTTTTATACTTAATATCCCACCATACCCCGGGCTATACCTCCGAACATACCCCTGCATCAAATGTCACATCCGTTCACCAACCCTTGTAACTTGTCATTTATGTCGCTTAATGTTTACGTATACATCTGCCACAAGAACGCGTCCACAGTTATTCCCTACGCATGCTTTGTTCTTTGTCACCACATACGTTGTTGTTCCGTCTCAATCCACACCCACTCGGTACAGTATATAGTATGGAGGTCGACTCGACATCCCCTCAGTCATTGCCATTCACCGACTGAGCACCTATCTAGACCCCTACACTACACACTTAGCTATGATTTATCTACGAATGGTATGAAAATATTCAGAAACTGAATCATGACCATATCAAAATCAAGGATTAATACAGTTTCCTTCTTGCCATTGCTAATCAAACAGGACATCACGAAGCGTCACATGTGACGTCTGCGTCCAACCAGTATTTTACTCTCTTACTGCCATCTTGCGCGACTTCTCCTGCTTTGTAATATGCCCCCTGCTCGCACAACAGATTTAGCATCTAGTCCAACCACGACGAATACCTTGTCGGCATTTCAAGATGTCAATGCACCAAAGACTCGCAAGACGGTCCGTGCCTCACCAAGCCAACTCTCGGAGCTAAACAAAGCCTTCCAAAGTACAACTCGGCTAACTAAAGAAGTGAGGGATTCCTTAGTAGAGCGCACCGGACTGTCCGTCTTGTCCTTCTGTCTCACTCATTCTCGCGGTTAGTTCAAGCGCGTGTTGATCTTTGTTGCAGAAGCCCAGATTGGATCAACAGCTGGTTCATGAGACAAAGGAAAAAGTCAAAGTCTGAAAGATATAAACCAGAACCATCTCAGCCGGAAACTATGGGACACATGCTTGGATTCCCAGGGCTATCTGAATCGAGTGGCACCCGCCAACCATCCATCATATCCGAAACATCCAGTGCGACCAGCCTCGAAAATCATTGGCCTTATCAATATTCCTCTGCTTCTTCAGCTCCGGCCTTAACTCCCAGTATCTCCACCGCGCATGCCGTCATATCTCTTCCCGGTCTCAATAAAAATTTTATCCAGATTCAAACTACAATCAACAACCGGCCTTCCTGGCATGTTTTCCCGCAGTCTCATGCATCCATTGTTACCAGTCAATCCATTGTGTCCACTGCGTCTTCTTCCAGCCTCAGAAACCCCGGGGGCATCTCCCACCGTCCATATCAGTTTGCGCCATATGTGTCACAGAATTCACACTCCCACCAAAACATCTCTTCCAATGTTCTGCTTGCCAACGAAGCTCTGAGGCATTCACAGTCACTCTACGCTTCTGCCGGTCCGTCTGTGCCTGCTACTGCAGATAATGCTGCAGAAAGTCTCCTTCCTCACTGCGAGCTTTACCCTCAATTTGACAACCGATTACTGAACAACACGAGCCCGAGCAATTATTCGACATCGCATACTTCACACAGCGGAGGGCCTGGCTCTGGTGTAAGTGATGGAAAGAGCGTTCTTTCTATGAGTCGCGGAAAGCGTGAAGATAGTGCGGACGGAAAAGCAGTGCAAAGCGATACATCGCATTTTGAACTGATTCCTCCAGCAAAGAAACTCCTAGACAACGGCGCGGTTCTGAAGACTGAGTTCGAGAACTTTGCGACCAAGGCGAGGGAGGTCTCAGTAAGTGAATCTTGCACTCTTTCCAGCGAGACAGAGACGGCCGTCAGTCCTGCGTGTCAAGGCGAAACGGAGTCAAGCCTCGGAAGCGACACTGAAACAGTCTTAGAACCCATGAGTGAGGCAGAGGCTTGGCAGAGGGCGAGGAAGCACCCAGACTTCGACACCTTCCTTCGGGTGGCAGGTGTGCATGGAAAGTTCGAGCTTACTGACAACGGACTGGTGCTTAGAAAGTGATGCTGTCGTCTCGTCTCGTGTGGGCTAAACTCGCGGTGAATACTCGCCACTCTTCTATAATGCTTTACTTACCAATCTGGAGGACTCGTAGCGTCATATTTCTTCTGTATCGCCTATGAAGATCCTGACTCGTCAAAGTATGCGAGTTCCGCGCTTGAAAACGCGTTCATAACTATGTGGCGGCATTGGCAGGGTAATTACTTGTAGATATTAATATTAGTGATCATTCGCATAACCTCGATGCATTCGCACAATCGCTCGTGATACAGAAAACCTGATCTGTGGGCTCATGACTGGAACAACACGAGCCATCGCGAAGTACGCCATCACCAGTGTTGAGTTAGTAAACGGCAAAATAAAGCAGATACGTGGTGAGCAGGTATGCACTAGTGCTCAACAAGGCTATGAGATCGCGGGAAACTAGGATCGTTCACAGTCTGCTGGGATCTGGAACCTTTAATATAATTGCATTTATGGGGGTACATTGCCTGTGACGTCCAATCCCATAACAGGCGGAGAACCTTGCGTACTTGAGGCTTGAGGCCTGAGGAGTCTAGCAAATGTGCGTATCGTACACGCGTAGATCTTATATCGAAGTGGCGGCTTTAAATGCGCGTCACAAAGCGACTCTGTCTAGTGTCTTAGTGCTGCAAATAACCTTTACATCTCTCCAACCGGTGCGTAATTGGCTCAGCCTTCGTTCAAACTTCCGTTCAATCTCGTCCATGAGTGTTCCAGAAGAATTTCCGCATCCCCCTGGGCTAGAGAATTTCATGAAGGAATGTCTATATTAGACAAATTTCCCATGATCAAATAATAGCATGAATGTGTTCCTAAAAGACGAACCTTGGTAGGTCAGACCCATCGGGAATGAGAATGCATTCGTACACCTCCAGCGGAGTATCACAAAGGAAGGAATCTTGGCTAGAGGCTAGAGGATAGTAGGAGACAGGATATTCAAGAATATATCCGGCAAATGCGATCATCTGAGGAGAGGAAAGCGATGATATACATGTATGAAAGGACAAATCATCCACCCAGTCGTTAAGAATGGTTTGGCAGACAGCGTGTATATCTGTAGGTGTAGTTGAGGCCTGCGAGTGAGCTTATATCAGCTACAATAAGATCCACAAGTGATAGTAAGCACTCTACGTTTTGAGGGTCCGGATTCAGATAGATGAAGGATGTCCATGGTGTCACACTTTGTGCTTCCATGTGTCGGCAATGAAGGAGGGAAGCATTCACAAAAAATAGCTGTTCAAAATTGGTGTGAAACAAAAGGATAACATCCTTGAAGACGGAGCCCTCCTTCAGACAGATACATAGATTGTTCTTATGATAAATCCATGCTTGAGAAGTGCTACACATACTTTTCGCACGTTAGCACCAAAATCACGCGCTGTCGTCTCAGACACAGAGAACAAGTCCAGGAGATATCCTGTCCTTACATTTGGCACCGTTAATAGGATAAAGATGACAAATTACTTGTAAGACAGTACCTAAACCCAAGGGTGACAAGAGCAACGTCGATACAAAAACTTCGGAGACTTTGGGAAGAAAAGCGAGATAGCGAAGGCATGCTCTTTGCCACACGGTGAACCAGAGACCTCACATGAGCGTGAGACATTTGAGTACTGCCTCAGGTTTATGCAAGGTGCTCATTGCTGAGCACAATTCGATCTCCGATTTTGCCGCCACGCCGTTCCATTCGTATTTGAACTCTCATACCGCTACTCGCCAGGGGATCTGGCCATGTCCAGTGGACCTCAGATTATCAAACGTGTCCGTTCGCGTGCCTCAAGAATCCGCGATGCATCTCTGTCAGCCACCGATGCCACCGATGACTCTCCTTCTACAACGCCTGACACGTTGGCCACAAAGCTAAAAAACAAACAGAAGCGATCCAAGCCCAAGTCTAGGCTTAGCTTTGGCACAGATGATCAGGTAACGGCACGTTATTCACATTTGGTTTTGGTACTAATTTCGGTGCGATATGCCGGGAGGAGTCGTCTGACAGTGAGGTGTTCAAGGTTAAGAAGTCCAATCTCAGCCGAAAGCTAGCGTTGGGTTCAGCTCCTTCCACGCCTGGGTGAGTGATTTTTTTGATTTTCTGTAACAAGCTAAGCAAGGAAACATATAGAGTATCTATACCATCGACTCTCGACCAGGCCTCTATCTCATCTGGTCCCAGTTACACAGAAGCATATCTGAACGAACTTAAAGCCAGCACTTCGACACCTCCTGTACGCCAGCTTATCCCACAAGCCGACTCAGACACATCATTCGACGCCTCCTTCGACATTGATGGCGCTGTGGTGGAGAATACGTTCGATGTTCTCGGAGGTCAGAAAACTGCGCATTTTACAACTTCTGTTTCTGTTTCTTTTTTGACACCATTATCTAGAAACAACCATCCCCTCCGCTTCAGCTATATCTGCAGCCAAGGAAAAACGTGGACGACTTCGTGGTACGGAAGGTGAACTTGAGTTTATCTCCCTCTCTGTCACGAGACAAGGGGATGTACCGCAAGGACCCCACCCAGAAAGCCGGTTGGTGCGGGAGGAAGATGAACTAGGGGAAGGCGGAGATTGTACGCTGAGCTTCACAGGCTATTTGACTTGTCGCTTATGTTATAGTGCAGATATGGCAGAGTATACAGGTGCAGAGGAAAGGATTGCGCTAGGGAAGGAAGCAAGGAAAGTCGAGGAACGAAAAAGACGAATGGGCATGGTTGAGATGATCGAAGACGCGTGGGTACTGTTTCCTGCCTCTACTCTTCGTGCTTAAGGTTTCCTCTAGAGAAGAAGAAGACGAGGAGACAAAAGAGTGGGAAAATGCACAGCTCCGGAGAGTTGCACTTGTGGATGGCGATAGAGACAAGGGCTTGAAGCTAGTTAGTCTTGTAGCCCAAGTGTTTTCGCACTCCCTTACCTTTGTATCAGCCCAAAGCGATCTACACACCGGCTCCAAGTCAGTTCACATACATTTTATTTCATGTTCCTGCATGAGAGTCTAACAAATGCTACCAGTACCTTTGGTCACACCTATTCCGACCCTTTCTTCCTCTGCGGGACGTCTAACACACGCTCTTACAGCGCTCTCGTCCTCGCATGCATCACATACAGCAGCCCTATCTTCTCTAGCGGAAGAACAGGCTGCATTAGAGTTAAAGGAGGCAGAAATGCGACAAATGGTCGAGAAGGCGGAACGGAAGCGTGGCTGGTTTGCTGCCTTCAGAGAATGGGTTGAAGGGATAGCAAGCTTCTTAGACGAGAAGGCAAGTCTAACTTAAGTGCCACAGCTTCTCAGGCTAAAGCCATTTCTCTGTTCTAGTACCCTCTTCTAGAAAACCTTGAAGACGAGCATGTTTCTCTCTTGACAGAGCGCTATGACATCGTCTCCAAACGGCGACGGCTTGACGACGGGGATGATGTTGCACTCTTCCTCGGCGTCCCTACCGTATCAACCCCAGACTCTATAAACGAAACAGATGAACTAGGTCGAGTCGTTCCCTCACAAAACATGACACCAGTCCTACGCGCTTCACGCCGCTCAGCGCGTTCTAATCGGCGTCTCTTACGTCGGGCGCGGAATCAGGCAACTCAGGAAGAAGACGAAGGCTATTCAACGGATGGCTCTCTTCCTAGCGGAGATGCTGGCGATTTCCGCACGGCAATAATTAAACTTAATCAACGGAGAGAGGGTATTCTATCGGATGTGCGTGCCGACGACTTTCGAGACCCCCAACTTGGACTTGCGAAATGGTTCGGTGAATGGAGAGAAATGTACGAGGAAAGTTATGTAGGGGCATGGGGTGGTCTTGGTCTCATCGCTGCATGGGAGTTTTGGTGTAGGTTAGAAGTAGTAGGATGGGATCCAATTGAGGTGAGGTCCTGATATGGTAAATAATATTCAACGTCAATCTGATGTTATTGTGGGATTTCACAGGACACGTCGAAAGGCCTGGACTCCTTTGAGTGGTCGACAGCATTGCACGAGTATTCTCGGCCCCGAAAGTCGAACGATGTGGATATTGAAGATGATGTTGAGCCGGATATTGGACCGGGAGGTGATATGGTGTCGTCCATGATCTCTCAAGCCATCATCCCCCGACTGGCCAAAATGATCGAGGGAGGTGCATTTGATCCATACTCAGTACACCACGTTCGACGCGTGATCGACGTTGCAGAGCAAGTAGAGGCCTCTGTCGAACAAGAGAGTGTGCGATTTCAAGTACGCAATTGTGCACAGATGTATCGTTCGGATTTCGACTTAATCCTTTATGCTATAGGCTCTGCTGAGGTCGGTGTCCACTGTCTTCCGTGAGGCTATAACATCAACGCAGACGCTTCTTGCACCATCTTTGCATCCCTCCCACCGGGGGGCACCATTTGATCCACAATCTATTCCCGCACGTCGTCGTTTCCTTATGCGTCGCCTCAAACTCCTAAGTAACCTCCTCAAGTGGAGAAAATACACCGGGGAGCGTTTTGGTCTTGGTGAGGTTGCAACACTGTTGGTACTCCGGTGTCTTTTGCCTGTCGCTGAAAGAGGGTGGGAAGTTGGTGGGAAGGAGATCCTGAGAAAGGTGATTCGACTCCGATCCCTTTCCTTCTCGTCCCTGACCTCTCCATTATTAAGGCTGTAGAAACATTGCCGTCGGAACTAGTTCCTGTTGAAGTAGCGAGGAGAATCGCTTAGACACTGTTTTCCTTGTAGTTCAGGGCTTGGGATCACAAGGTTACCCATTTGCGTCACATTCACATGTAAGCCATTTGAATCATTCGCAACTCCCTGATCGGTGGGATGGCCAGGAAGGGGTGAGCACTACCGAAGGTTGAAATAAAGGATCGCTTTGGCACGTTAAGGAGATCGATTAAACTCGAAACTGCAGATGAGTTCCATCACTTCTAACCATCTTATCGTCATGAAGAGGGATTTCCTTGGGTATAATAATGCTTATAAAATTCCGGTGAGTTCCTTGGGTTGAGAGTTCGTACTGACATCCCGAGCGGACCTTTCACATGGCAATCACGCCGCGCAGGCCCGTAACGTTTTAAGTCATGATCATACGCGTCGGTCTCTATCCTGCAATATGGCAGGTCATGTAAGTCTCTATGGCAGCTAATGCATTTCCGGAATTACCTTGAGGATACCGGAGAGAACATGCAGATCCGAACTCATAGCGGTACTCTCAGACAATAAACGTATCGCCACAGCGCATATAGCCCCTTGTGACCGGAAATCTTTTAATGCATTTCTCCTTATAGGAGAGCCTTACTCTTCGAACCTAGTCTGACTGAATAGTCAATTACAGACTGGGATATTCAAACTGTAAGACTGCCTGCAGTGTCAGTTATATCCGATCGTCTCAGAAACCGCTCATCGTCAATCATTACAACGGAAAGTCTACATTTGTACGAGATATTTCCTGTTGGTAGTATTACATAATCAGGCAGATATGCGGTTTTCGATGACATTGCTATCGCGACCAATCTCATCCTAGTCATACCAACCAAAATTCAAAATTTGGATTTTGTAGTCATTCGTCTTCAGCATGGGCGGTAGAGCCTTTCTCAAAAAACTTCCAGGCGCGATATTTCCTCGCATGGACTCTTCAACCTACCAACTACTGAAAAGCCGACATCTCGAGCAGTTGAGACAGAGATTTCGCCTTGTTGCTGTTCCACGTGAAGCTCCAGAGAAAACCTCTCATGGAGACATTGACTATGTCGTATGTTCACCCATAGGCAAGTCACTGAGCTCGGAAGATTTGAAAACCGCGCTTGGCGCAGTCTATTGTATACCGGATGGTCACACTCTCAACTTGGCTCTCCCGCTTCATGGCAATGATGGGTCAGCATTCTACCAAGTGGACATTAATGAATGCAAGGATGAGGACATGTGGGAACGCACAGTTTTTTTTCATGGCTATGGCGATCTCGGAATGATAATGGGGCTAGTAGCTAGATCTAACGGCTTGTCACTCGGACTGAATGGGCTGAAGGTGCACCACTCAATAGCCGTCTATAGATGCTGATTAATCAGTTTCTTAGGTTCCCAGTGCGCCGCAGTATAACATGTCCCCTTTCGTATTATCCACCTCCTTTTCTCACATACTTGAGTTTTTTGGTCTCAACCTCGCTCCTTGGGAAGCAGGATTTCCCAGCTTACAGACTGCATTCCAGTGGATCGCATCTTCACATTTCTTTTATGCCTCCATTGTCAAGGAATTGCCCCACCGTGCACGCCGAATGGAGGACCGAGATATGTTCCAGAAGTTCCTCGGTTGGGTCAAAGAGCAGGAGAAAAACTCTCAGCCAAAGGATAAAAACTCCCTGCAACCCGAAAAAACCGTTGAAAAGGCAATGGTTTTTTTCGGAAAAAAGGAGCAGTACGAGAGTCTCGTGGAGAACAAGCGGAAACAACGGGAGCTTAAAGATAAGTTCAATGGTCATCTAGTGATGCAGTGGACAGGAATGTATGGAAAGTCTGTGCAAGCATTGATGAACAAGGTGCGGAAGAATGTCGATGAGGAAATGATGCATTGCTTGACGTATGAAGAAATCAAGATCCTTGTGCTCAGAGTTCAGGAAAAAATGACAATGCAAGCAGAGGATCCACGTGACTAATTATACCATATAATTCCAATCCCACTTACTATCAATGTTAAAGGGCTTTTGTGTGACA
Source organism: Ramaria sp. MG151 (assembly GCA_003314545.1). Taxonomy (NCBI): domain Eukaryota; kingdom Fungi; phylum Basidiomycota; class Agaricomycetes; order Gomphales; family Gomphaceae; genus Ramaria; species Ramaria sp. MG151. Next base: position 10,524 of record QMFG01000077.1, on the reverse strand, counting down.
GTGGGACCTTTCAGTAAAGGAAAAAGTGATTTTGTTGAGAATTTCTGAATGAGCGTTTTCCGGGAAATAGTAGGATCTTTTGATCAAACGACGAGGGCATTTACCGTCATTGGTCGTGTAGCGTGACAAGGCCTCGGTCGAAGCAGGCCTCATGAGAACCCTCAATAAATTACGAAGAGACTTCACACTCAGAGTCAAACTTCCAATGAGAACGTATGGAACGCTTGAGGCGGGAGGTTTTGTCGTAGGAGAATTTTAGTGATTCACGAGAGTACGAGTACGCTGCTGCTAGATGGAAATTAACCGTTACCAAATCTGAGCTTAGATATCGGCAGCGGGGAAGACGGTGAGAAATGTGAAAGGTTTCTTCCCTCTATCGATCAATGTTAGGCGGGGACGAGGAAACTCCTTTGGAAGTCGCGTGGATGAGGGGGGGTTGACAAGGCAGTGAGGGATAGGACTTCAAGACCCAATAGGAGCTTCCTACACTCCCGTATATTTGGTTGATGGTTGGTCATTAGAGTTGGAAATCGCTCACCAGGAAATTCCTTATACTGACCATCTTCTCCCTTTCCCTTTGTGTATAAGAAGAGAGGGGAAGTAGCGCGAGACCAAAGGTAAAGGCAAAATATCGTGACATTCATGTTGCGGATCGCTTACTGTAAATCACCTTTTGGGAGTACGTTGCAGGCCGTCTTGTTTATTTGGCAATAGGATAAACAGAGTTTATTCTGTGTATCATATTGTGGTCGTTTGATATGATTTAGGTATTTCGGCCCACTCGCTCTTCAAATTGCCCTAATTTCTCTGATACCTGCGCATTATGATCACTCCAAGGTGTGCCCCCATCGACACATGGTCTGGCCTGAATGTCCACTGGTAAAGTGAGCGAGTACACAGGATTCAGATAAAACCCAACTGATCAGTAATGAAGGACGAGTGGTCAGGAGTCAAAAGGAGACAAGGTTGGCGACCTCGTCCGGTGTATCCACTCGCTTAAGCAGGTTGGAATCTTGACCGATGAGTAAGTTAAATAGCCCAAAACCCGTCAAAGAGTATATATTGTTGTTCAGGTTCGATTAGTCAACCAACTGCGATTGGAACGCTCAGTCTGTAACATCTATTCAAGATGCAAAGATCCCGATCCCTGGGAGTTTCGGAATAATCCCAATATACTACTGGCAGCGTAATCATTACGTAGGTAGCAGGTCCTGCGCTGGTGTTATCATGGATGGAACGATCTTGCTTATCTTCTTGAGTATTTTTACTTTCGTTTTCACCTTCATCGCTGCTCTCACCAAGCCATCTCTGTTCGGCTCCTTGCTCTTCCTATTGTTCTTAGTCCGAAAATTGCGCTTGTTCTTCTCCTTTGCAGCTCGCCGACCTTCTGTTCGCGCCTGCTTAGCGGCTCGCATGTCTTGTGGCGCAGTAGTGCGGAGCTGCTTGATGTGTGTTGGGATATGGGGTGCAGGTCCAGTAAGCCATGCCGCGCTGGGCGGCTGTGTGTCGGCAAGAAGAGACGAGAGCGCCGCAAGTGAAGGAGCTGAGGACTAAACGTTTTGGGGTGAGTAAGTAAGGTGAGAGAGCGCGGTGCACCCACGTCAAGTGCTAGAACGGAGGCGCGTCGCAGGCCAACTGTCTCAGCCAGAGTACTCTCAGCCTGCTTCGGAAGAGTGATGAGATGTACGGGTGGAGACTTGACACAAGGAGCAGGAGCATTGCAAGATGCGACAAGTTCAGGAAGGTGAGCAACTAAGAGGGGGGGATCGATGTCGGAGCGACAGACAAAAACATAGGCCAGAGAAGCGCGCTCCGGTTTAGGTTCGGAAGTAGAAGAAATCTCAGAGGGATCTCGAGTGGAAGCGTGGATGGACGTGAAACGATGGGAATGAGCCTGAGTTTCGAGGCGTTTTGTCACTTCGTTTATGCCAATGGTGAGATGGGCGACAATTGGTGGCGCTGAGGGTAATTCGATGTCAGGTTCTGCGTCAACTTCTATCATATGATTTCCTTGTTCGAGAATACCCTGTGGAATAGTACCGACGTCGTTGTTATCAGCGACCGTGATCTCTCCCTGATCGCCAACCTTGCGCCTTTTCGCTCCGCCAACCTTCTGTTTTCTCTCTTTGTTGTGTCTCGCACGCTTACGCTTTCTAGTTAATGATTTCCGTCCCAGCTGGTATTCTCCAACACCAGCCAGAATCGTGACAAGGGAAGCCAGAGCCATCTTTTGGACGTTATATGGAACATATGGCCTTTTGCAGGATGAGCACAAAAACGCAACGGAAGCACGCTTTGCAAACTCACCATTGTACTTTGAAAGGACTGTCAAGAACACTCTTGAAAACTACTTTACGGTCCCCTGCAATTGCTCGTTGGTTAGCATTGCTCACGCGCGTCGTCATCTTAGACGCGTGACATTGAACAGTCACGCTTCTCAACTTGCAACGATGAGCGAACACCCGCGTGACCCAGCAGACGACGCCGAAAGAGTTAGTCTTATAACTTTATCCCATTGGTTCTATCAAGCTCACTCTCATCCAGATTCGACTTAAGCGACTTGCGAAACATTCGCAACTGGCAAGTCAAACTATGCCACAACCTTCCGCATCGACCTCTTCGGCGCCCTCGCCTCCCAAACCGATTCCCAAACCCTCACCAAAGCGACATGTGGAACCTGCCCCGCCTCCTCCAAAACGAAAAGCAATGATGTCACAAGAACAACACCTTGATGTTCAAGAATGGGAGGATGGAATGTTGAGCGGTGTTTTGAAGGTCACACTTGACGTGCGTTGCTTTGTGCAACTGAAAGAAATACTATGAAAGGCTGACTCTCTTGCAGAGGAGCAAAGCTGAAGAGACTGGGTTTGATCTGGTATGGTTGAAAGGGTTGCAGCTCGAATTAGAAGCGGAAAATCCGAGTCTGTATTCATCTATCTTCACAGTCTGCTATAATCTTCATGATCATTTGTAGATATTCACAAGCCTATTTTTCTTCATTCTGACATCGCGGACCGCCTGCTGATCGCCCGCCTTGAGCTCAACCCGGACGCCATGTCGTGCGCCTCCCTTGGTTTCTATGATCGCCTATAAGTTAATGTATGATTTAGTGATGACCTTGAGTTTCTTCCTGTTATCGCCTCCCTTCCCCAACAACAGACTGTGCTCGAGTATCTTATTGGGTGCTGGAAGCGGCTCAACACCACACGATCGAGTTTGGTCAAAAAAGTAAGCTTTGTACATTCATATCGATGTTGATACTTACTTTATCTAGGGTTATGTCCAGTCAGATGTGGATATTGCCCTTTCCCGGCTCGACAAACTTCGCGAGTTAATCATCTCTTACACTGGTCTCAGCCTGCAAGATCCGGAAATGTTTCCTCAACCATCAGGGTACTATCTCTACTTCTCTCTCAACCTTCTTGCTCATGCATCCCTCAGAAAAGTTCTTGGCGCACCAGAACTTCTACCAACGTTCCTCTCCCTCTCCTCCCTTTTCTCGCCTCTTTTGGTTTCATCTTCATCCTCGCAAGTTCTTATGCCCACGGACCTAGTTGACTTGTTTACGGACATATCCTCACGGTTCCTTGATGACGATCTCGAAGAGACTGTCGGTCCCGTTATTCGACTTTTATGCTTCCACCCATCTCTTGAACGTCCAGAAGGTCTCGGAGGTGGGGACTCTGCATGGCGTTCGGTTATCGCGGCACTGGAAACTCTTGTTAGTGTCAAAGGTGTCGCGACTGCCATCACACGCCTTGATGAATGGTGTCCTGTAAATGCCGACCCGGCACAGTTCGAACATAGCAGTCTGATGGGACCCCTTCTGAGACTTGGTGTGTTTAATCGGGAGTGGGTGAGGCATTGCCTTTTATCTCTTGCAGAATTATTTGAATTGAAAAACTTATGACCGAAAGCCACAAGTCGCGACGACTTATTTTGCTGATCCGCTTAAGCGATCGCGACAAGACGTCGACTCGTCAAATGCCAGTCTACGCGGAACATTAAAGACTCTTCAGACATCACTTTTCCAGATCTTCAACGCCATTGTACGCGCATCGCCTGGGCCCCGTGAGAACGTCTTGGCGTATTTTGCCAAAGTGGTAAACCTTAATGTAAAGCGGGGCGGAATGCAGGTGATGCATCATGTATGGCTATGTTATTTTCAGGCCTCATGGGTGATATAGGTGGATTTCGCAACAGTTGCTTCCGATGCATTCATGATCAATCTTCATGCCATCTTGTTACGATTCGCAGAGCCATTCATGGACGCCAAGTATTCGAAGGTGATCTTACAGCTCCCTCGAACACGTTATGTCTCTTTGATTTAATATATGTTCAGATGGACAAGATCGACCCTGAATTTTATGGTCGATCACGGCGGCTGGATGTGAGCGAGGAAACTCGGCTCAAGGCTACTAGTGATGAAGCTGCCCAGTGGGTCGCGGGTGCTGAGGAGACCAACTGTTAGGCGGCCCACAGTTTCCAGGAATTACTGCCACTGACGGACATTGAACAGCCGGGCCATACGTTCCCAACTTTATTTCAGAGGTCTTCTATCTTACAGCGGCACTCAACCATTATGGCCCCATACGCACGATACAGGAACATGATAGACTTGGCAAGGAATTAGATCACATGCAACGACATCTAGACGCAATCAATGCAGACACGACGTGGCAAGGAGTGAGGCTAGTGCCTATTCTATTACAACGATACTAATCACTCCCGCAGACACCTGCACAAGCACGGGTCGATGAGCAAATCAAGGCTGTCAAGGTCTGTCACTTCGATCGTGCGTTTACATACCATCCAGTTGAAATTGGTCGCACAGAATGAGATGGCAAAGGTACACCAGTCGCTTTTTGCATATCAGGTCCAGCTTGCGGATCCTGAATATATGTACCGTAATATTGGATTCACCAACTTCCTGTCAATATGGTTGATACGTCTCGTTGACCCACTCAAGAGCCACCCAGATCCTGGCATCCAGTGGGTCTATTTGTCGTAGTTCCATTAAGTTGAACTGAATCTCATTCGCTTTAGACTCCCGCTTCCCCAAGAGATACCAACAGCATTTAAGATGCTACCAGAATATTTTGTTGAAGATATTGTGGACTACTACCTGTTTCTCGTGATGTGATTTTATTGACTCCGTTCTCGGTCAGGACAGTTCAGCTGAAGTTCCTTTGTAGGCATCAGCCTCAGAGTCTGGAATTGTCGGGAAAGACGGAACTGGTGGACTTTGCGCTTACATTCCTATCATCAACTTGGTACATCACTAATCCCTACCTGAAGTCCAAGCTCGTACAGGTCGTAGTATATCATGTTCAAAGCTGGTTCATATACTGATAACGTCTACTTAGATTCTCTTTTATGGGACAATTGCGTACGGTCGCGAATCCCATGGGTTGTTGGGTGGTGTTCTCAACTCGCATCCGCTTGCACTGGAGCATCTCATGTCGTGCTTGACGTCTTTTTATATTGGTAATTAAAAAAATTATAAGTTATGTTGTGATGCAGTTTACTCAGTTCTCTCAGAGGTCGAATCAACAGGAACTCACACTCAGTTTTATGATAAATTCGGTGCGTTTTGAGATTTGGTTTTGTAGACATGTATAAAGTACTAATCATATAGTACAGATACTCGGTTTGTCCTCTCCTTTAGGTGTACAGTGCTCTTACTTGTCTCCAAACAGGCGACATATTGCTCATATATGGAAAACCGTCTGGACAAATCCCATTCATCGAGAAGCGCTTAGTTCACAGGCAAAGTATGAATGATATTGCCTCTTTTCCTCTCTCTAATCTCTGTTTCGCAGCGACCTTGACAAGTTTGTCCGATTTGTCAATTTGATGATGAACGACGTGACATATCTACTGGACGAATCGTTGAGCAAACTCTCGGAAATCTACGCTATTCAAATGGAGATGGAAAACCAGGAGGCTTGGGCGGCGATACCCCAGCTTCAACGGCGGGAACGGGAACGTCTTCTACACCAGCTGGAGGGCTCAGCTACAACCTATACGGCTCTCGGGAAGTCCACTGTGGAGCTACTTAAAGAATTTACCGCGGAGACGAAGCAACCTTTCATGACACCTGAAATTGTTGACCGGCTTGCGGCGATGCTAACTTATAATCTGGACGCTCTGGTTGGGCCCAGATGCCAAGACCTCAAAGTAAAAGACCGAGACAAATATAGGTTTAATCCGCGCCAGCTTCTTAGCGATATACTACAGGTATTCTTGAACCTAAGCGACCAAGGGGAGTTTGTCAGAGCAGTCGCCGGAGAAGGAAGGAGTTACAGGAAGGAGTTATTCGAGCGTGCTGCAGGCATTGCGAAGAAACGAACACTTAAGACAGATGACGAAATTGAGCAGCTAAGACTCTTTGTCGTTAAGGTGGAGGAGATGAAAGCCACTCTTGATGCAGAAGATGATCTTGGGGAGATCCCTGATGAATTTTTGGGTACGTCGTTTACGTGGGATATATGATAGAAGACCTAAACGCTTTATTTAGATCCTCTCATGTATACACTCATGCGCGACCCAGTCACCCTTCCATCATCAAAAGCGGTCGTCGATCGATCGACAATCAAGGCACATCTTCTCTCGGATGCAAGTGACCCATTCAACCGAATGCCACTGAAATTGGAGGATGTGGACACAAGTTGGTTTCATTGCTATTATCCTCACTTGCAGCCTCTGACCTTGTGCTTGCGTTAGACGTGGAAGTTAAGGCGAAGATAGATGCATTTTTGGCTGAAAGACGAAGCAAGGGTAGTGCTGGTGCTTTAGGCATACCTGCGGAGGACGTCATGCAGGTCGACCAAGATGTCCAAGGTTCGATTTGAGGCGAGAGGCCTTTTGAGAACGTTCTCACGTTGTCTCTCTCACTGGGGTGTATGATTGATATGAAGCCCATATTTATTGGAGATTCGTGATCAACTGGCCTGTGAGGCGTGGCAAGTAACTTTCACGGACGGGAGGGCTCGTGTTTACCAGTAGGGAAGTACACGGCGGCCTTCGCGAAAGCCATGTTCCTGAATTCGACAATTCTTCTCCTCATTTGTCAACGGCCGGTTATCTGTCTTGTTCGGCTTGGTATATGATTCTGAGAACGGGCCCAAGCTTGAGAAAACTGAAAGAAGACTGAAAGAGGGAGTAATTGCCGCTGGGTATGCAGGAAGACGATGTGAAACGGCCCATGTGGGACCTAGCAAGAATTTTCGTGATCTCGGAAAGACTCCACGAAGCTCGCCAAGGAGCGTGTATGAGAACGGGCCCAAGCTTAAGACAGCAAGGAATTCCGTAATTTCGGAAAGACTTTCCCAAAGATCGCCAACGTGCCTGTATCATTCTAGCCGATCATCGACGCTGGCTTGAATTGAAGCAGAAGTGGAATTCTGTTGCAGAAGCAAACTGTGCGAAACTCTTGGAGGGTAATGGGGTGGAAGTCTTTGGTATATCATGAGCTTCTTCTAGCATGAAGCTTCGTTCCGACTCGGTGAAGATGACTTTTGGTGTGATTATTCTGATGCATTTAAATAGGGGAGTGTAGTTGAGAGTGTAAAACCGTTCGTGTTCACCCTTTGAGACGCTTTTTTTTGAGACACTACCCTCTTGCCCCATTTCCTCTGATGCCCGTTAACCTTACGCCAAGCAACGGCGACACCCGCAGATTTAAGGTGGCCACGATACAGGCCGAGCCGTGAGCTCTTTCGTTGTCGTGATATTCATTGCTCCCCGTTTCACGCGGCTCTCCTGCTCAGTGTCTGGCTCGACCTTCGCGGCGGTGTTGACAAGACTATACGTCTGATGAGAGAAGCGGCTAGTGGAGGGGCCAAGATAGTCGGGTTCCCAGAAGTGTTTATTCCTGGTACGATACCCTTCGCGTCTCACTCTCCTCGTGCAGGACTCGAGCCTGATGCCGTGCACTCGATGAGCCCAGGATATCCCTGGACACCGTGGGCCAACTCTTTCCTTGCATCGAGCGACGTTCTTGCAAAGTACCAAGCAAATTCAATGGGCGTGCACTCACCCGAGATGGCCGAGATTCAAGCGGCGGCCAAAGCGACTGGCACTTGGGTTGTGCTGGGCTTTTCCGAGCGAGATGGGGGTTCGATTTATATTGTGAGCAGCAGAAAAGGTTTGACTATCAATGCCGTATCCATTTCACCCTTTCTCTCCTAGGCTCAAGTGATCATTTCTGCCGCTGGTGAAATTGTCAACCACCGCCGTAAGATCAAGCCTACCCACTATGAGAAGACCATTTTTGGAGATGGAAGCGGCATGTATCATGCTAATCCCTGCCCTTTTCCCTCCAAAAAAAAAATAACCTGATAGATTTCTGCCAGCGCAATCCATACACAACGTCGTCCAGACACCGTACGGCCGGCTCGGTGCTCTCAACTGCTGGGAACACATCCAGGCATGTTTACTCCCTTTTTACTACTGTCATGGTGCTGATGCTGTATCCCGTAGCCCGCACTCAAAGCGCACTTTTACTCACAGCTTCCCCAGCTCTTTGTTGGAGGTTGGTGGCCCGCTTTTCCCCCAGGCACCGGCGATTGCCCCTTCATCGTGACGGGAGAAGCATCAGCAAGGATGACGCAGATGGTCTCTATGGAAGGTGGATGTTTCGGACTGACAGCGTGCCAGGTCGTAAGCGAGGAGGGCTCGCGTATCATGAAGATGGCTGGATTCCCATGGTTCAAGTTTCCTGGTGGCGGATTCTCGGTGGTACGTACACACAGTATTATTGCGACTGTCTGCTGCGGTGGTTGAACGGGTTGTGCATGCCTAGATTTATGGCCCAGATGGGTCAGAACTCACTGAGCGCATCGACCCAGGCGTCGAAAAGGTCATTATAGCAGAAATTTCACTCGATCAGATTGACAAGGTCAAACTTGTCGCAGACACCATGGGCAACTAGTACGTCAAAAAAGCTACCAGCAAAGAGCTGCCGTCCCGTTCACTAAATCGGATTTGCCTGTCCAGCTCACGCCACGATCTTCTGCATGTCGAGGCACACGGTAAAAACTGGCACGCTGCCACGTACGAGGACGAGGAAGAGAGGGAAGAGAATGAGGCGTGGATTGGAGACATCAAGAATGCTCGCTGAATTTTGAACATCAGTTCTGAGGTTGGGTTTCCCTGAGAAAGTTTGACAAGTCCTTGCGACCTGTGTGTGTAACAACAATTCCAATATTTTTCGAACTCCAGGTGGGGTCACGAGATATTACGTTTCACGTGACAGGCTATGAACGCGGAACCAAATCGAAACACTGCGTCTACCACAGGGATCGCCACCATCCGTCAAGGATGTCCTTTCAGCTAACCCTAAAAGTCGTAAAAGTCGGTTTAGGTGCCTCGTATGCATTCACCACCTCAGCAGTCGGCCGACTTCCCAAGCTGAAGTCACATTCTGGCACCAAAAAGCGATGGACAGCACTTCCCAATGGACTCTTCAAACGTGTCCGTACTTCTTCTTGACTGCCATTACTTTCATGGTGAAACTTATGTGGACCAAAGGGGAAAGCCGGCCATAAACATCTGAACGCCACGAAGGCTCCTGGACGAATCAATCGGCTCGGGACGATAGCGTACTCACATGGTTTTCAATCAAGCAAATTGCGGAAATTGCTACCATATGGATAATACGGAGACGAGAAGACTTGATTTGACATGTCATCCTCAGTTGGGGGGACTGATATGAATGTGCGTCAGATGTGTCAGATGTCTCCAAAGACCCTCTGTTACTGATTCTCATTAATCATCAGTCATTGATGTGCCATTTTAGATGAGATAAAGGGATGGTTAGTGGCCTACCTGGTATTTGGTCTTGAAGCCCCGTTGGCAGGCACAGGTCGAATCATAAATTTTAGCGCCATCTTAGACCTCGATTCGGCTAGGTGGTCAATCATCGATGTGATCTCCTGTCTCGTGGTGGTGAGTAGCCCTGAGAGAACTCTTTTTCCACCGGTTATGAGGATTGGAGAATTTGAAACTGTGTGGTTGTCCATCTTTATGTGCGAGCCATTTGAAGTCGGATTCCGCGGCAAATCAGTGGGGCGGCAATCTTCATAGATGTCGGGCCATCAGCTTCCATAGCCTTCGGTTGAAATTTAGTCGAGCTGCCACATTTGGATAGTTCCATCTGTGTGCAACCCTAGATGGAAGTTCCACACCAAGCCATATTCGTATAGCCTTCGGTATGGTTGCGCCGTCAGCGTCAATGAGCTTGGCGTCTAAATGTCTTTGCTTGGGTCACCGATCGCAACATTTTTTCTTTTTTCTTTTTCAAATCGTTTCCCTCCAGGTTGCTCTACATAGCCCTGCGAAGCAAAGGCCATCGCTAACGAAACTAACGTTCTACCTCATCATCGTTCTTTACTGTCCATCGCTGCGCTTTGCGGGACCACGCATGACGACTATCCCTGCTGCCTCCTACGACCCATCAGCTTTGCATGTTACGCTTGCCTTACGTTATCTAGCTGGTATGCATGAGCCTGGAAGGCAATG
>QMFG01000076.1:0-19706 GCA_003314545.1 Ramaria sp. MG151 | reverse complement strand
CATCTGCTCGTGTAGTGACAGCCGTTAGACGTTGGGCACGTAGGAATACATATGCAATGGGTGGTGGTGGTCGCAGCGAGGAATGCATGCTGATAAAAGATCCTGGGCAGTACCAGCTCAGGCACTGTACGTCGAATTCACTTCATGTTGATCCATTCCTGACTGTTCTGTCGGCTCACTAGTTCTTCAAACAATGCTTATCCTACCGCAGGGTCCACGTCATATACCATCCCAATATTTATGATCGGTTCTCCTCGTGACATCTGCGGCTGAGTGCTAATCTTTACGTTTGATTCCTGCTGCCTCTGGACTCCCCATCAAACCATTTTTGCCCTCAAGCCGTAACATCGCACTTACACTAGTTGCGAACATGCTGTCATAGGGGGGGGGGGGTTTGTATTATCGCGTCCACGTTTAGGGTCATGCTGTGGAGGCAAATGACGTCGGCGCTGCGTAGGATTTAATGAAGCCTGCTTTACACAATGTCTCACCGCTGGCGGCACTGTCTCTACTGTCTCACATTATCAATCACTCAATCTCTATTGGAATCGTTACCCTACACTCATTCACATTTCCATCCCACCTGACTTTCGCATTTTGTGGATCTTCGGGACGTCGCCAACCATCCATTTAAACTTACCAATTGTGACATTCGTCTTCACTTGCTTTCCTATGTTCTTACTTATATAGATCTGGCCATGAACCAATTATTCATCCCGCAAACTATCGATCAGTAGCAATGATATGGATTCCAATATACAAGCAATTATCACCATTTGAGATTACACGTGTTATAATCGCCAACCTTTCAACGGGGGTGAGTTATGGAGATCATGGCTTTTCATGGCTTTGCGGTCCTATGTTTCTGACGATAGCGGATATACCCGGGCCCTCCAGGAAGGAAATGTAACTTCTCCTGCAAAGGTAATATAGCAGAAATAGGAAGCTCCGCATCTCCTTCGTCCAACTCCCTTGGTCGGAGACGGATGTGTCGACGTAGAAAACCCATGGCTATGGCCCCAAGGGCAGCGACGATAATGATGACAAAGTACCCTAAAATTGCAACGGGGAGGTATCCTGAAGCTTTGATAGCACGTTGTGACCCAATAACTGTCGTGTGTCCTTGGATCAGAGTCGCCACTGAAACTCCAAGTAAAATGAAACCAGCAACAAGTGGAATGCCAACCAACACCGTGTATATGACTAATCGTGTCTCCACTGATCCATGATAGTCGGTGCGAAATATCCTTGCGAGCTGGCCATGACGCGGAAGCGCGAACATTTGCAGAGCAGTAGAGTCTATCACAACGATAAGAAAGCATGTAAATGCCCAAGAAATTAGGTCTAAACGACCCCGTGAGGCACTAAAGAGAGTGGTGTACGTGATGCCGGCGCCGAAAGCTCCTACCACGCCTGCAACATTAGTCGCTGTACTTTCGGCAAGTATGATACGCTAGAAAGAAAGGTCAGGACACCCAATTTTTCTATAGGCCATGTGATATTAGGTGCTCACATCTGCTATAGCGTCCCTATCAACAAACCCGCTTTCGGGACGTCCAGAAGCCAGGCTCTTCCTCTCTCGGAACGTTTTACGTCGTCTACCGTTGGAAGTGCGAAATTTGGAGAAAATATAATCACACTCAGAGCGGCTAGCTGCACACTCTGCTTTTAGCGTGTGGATCTGGACCAACCACTTTATTACTACGTGCCAGGACTTATGGGTACAACTGAGACACACCAAATTATCAACGGACTTGCCCTTCTCGGCAAGTTTGAGATATCTATCGATAAGCTGATCAGCGTCTTCGAGTTCTGTGGTCCCATCGTCCAAGTACTGGAGGCGATTCAAGGTGATACTGGCACGTTGTTCACGGAGTAAACGTGCCTACGAGAAAATGATGTGAGCAACGACTCCAAGTTACTCTGCAGGATCAGCATTACACAGTAACAAAGCACGTCGAGCTCCTCTTCAAGCTTGAGTAACTTCGCGTCAGCGACATTGTATGAGATTTCTAAACTCTCGTTAAAGGTTGGTGCAGGCTTTACGACACTTGATGGAGAACTGGCAGTATCACGGTGGGAGGGCAACAACGAACCATCCTACGCTGGAACGATTATCCTTGAAAACATCGATTTTTTATAGAGTAAAGACCTGCCTTTTCTTTGCTGGGTCCCGATTTGACAGCTGGCGACATCGCTGGCTATGCCTAACCCAATTCTAATCATTTTGTAGGAACCTCTTGGGCGCCCGGAAGCAAACTTGAACATTATGGTTGCGCCCACACCCAAAGGCAAGGGCAAGGCCAACGAACAAGCACCCTTGCTAGATGAAAATGGACTTAGGGTTGACTCTATGCTTTCACGAAGTAACACTCATCAGACAGTGGTGAGCCCATATGTTTCACCGGAGTCCCATTTGTTAGTGGGGCGACCATTTTGGAGATCCTATTTGTGGACTGCCCTTTGGGCTATCCTTACCCTATTCGTCGGATTGATACTTGCAATCATTCTGTTGGCAGATTCATATGCCGCACCAGCTTGGCATAATATCAATAAGGCGTTGTCCGAGTCAGGAGAAGGTAGCGATAGGTTTTGGAAGCAAGCCATGCTGGTTCGTGGGCCCGACGGTATCAGCATGAACGGTGTAGGGTGGAAACGAGACGAGCTTGGTATGGTGCAGTTGGAAGTGAACATGACAGTTGCTATGAGGATAGCGGTTGATACGGACTTCCTTATGGATTTTCAAGCTGACAGTGCTTCAGACGATGCGTGGTGGAAGAAGCATTGGCGAGCACTGGGACGATGGAGTGTCAGTCAGTTGGGGAGCACAACCGCCATTGTGGATGATGTCGTGATACATCCGTCGAAGTTGTATTCCTCAGAACCCCTTGTTACCTTCAAGTTTCTCTCACCTATCGCCATCCCTCTTCGGCCTGGCCTTTCAGTGGAGGACAACAAGACCCCCTCCCCTCCACTTGAACCCGTCTCTGTACCGCTAACGATCTACCCGTCGCGAAATGCCTCCCTACTAGCCGCTTTCTTCAAACAGGGTTGGGCGGACGGCCACATAAGTGTCCGAATACATGGTTCAAACCTGTCTATCCACGGAGGAAGTGAGCGCAATGAGTCCCTAAAATTGTGGGACCCCGCACGGTGGAAAAATTTGCTTAAGTTTGGCAAGGACGAATTATCGCTTTACCTTACATTACCAGGTGCGTATTTTACCCGAATAAAATATTGTCACTGACTTATGCTATAACTCTTCTTTGGGGAACTGTCAATTCTGGGTTTTATACCATAAACAGTTCCGACGCTGCACATCCCGTCATTTCCTCCAAGCAAACCCGGGTCTGACCTGCCAAAACTCTCAGACATTCTTGTCCTTGAGTCGTTCAACATAACTTCTGTTCCATCTGGTGGTCCTCTTCCTAATCTCGATCCCTTGTTGAAGACACGTGTAACTGACCTCGGGGCTTCTCGTGTTGACGGTGACCGACGTCAGCACGTGCTAGCTGGCCAGAAAATTGCGGGATCCTTCAGGGAGAATTTTCTGACACAGGTGCAGCCGCTACCTGCGGGGTGGAGTACTCTCATTTCCGCACGTGCAGCCATCGCACACCCATTTCCGACTTTGGCACGAAAAATAGACCTTGGACATAGTTTTCCTCCTTTGCCTTTTGTAGTCTCCCTTCCTGTACCTCCTAGGGAAGAGCATGCGTCAAATGCTATAGGAACAGTTCAGGATCTCATACCCGTTGTTGAAGTTTTTGCATTGCCAGAGTTCAACGCAACCCACATCGGCATCCCTCTTTCGGGCCATGTGCTACCGTTTTCAGATACTTCTACTCATCTTCCTGACGCCATATCAGCCTTCGTCTCTTCTCATCTCTCTTACAGACCGGCATCGATCTCGATCTCGAGCCCACTCTATCCCTCCTTGGAGTTGCCCGCAGAGTTTCCGCCACCATCTCACCGACTCGAACTCCTCAGAGACGTTAGGATTGATGACATGAGTATTCATCCTGGGATAGGATCTGTCGTTCTACCGAACCGAGGGCAAGACGCTTCGTCTTTGGATGATGGTATACGGATGATGGGGGTTTTGGCTTCAGCCACTGTTTACGGGCGCGTCGTTCTTCCTCGCGGAATAAACATCGATGTCCACGTTACACGCCTCTGGGTCGACTGCCTTGTTTTTGATGGAAAAGTTTCCCCTGATGTAACTATTGTGCCAGGCTATGCCCAGTCAAACCTTTCACCTAGCACAGTTACACCACCTTTGGACGATGACGAAGAGCCGCCGCTACCGCAGCCACTTCCGTTGCCAACGCCTTTGCCTGTTCGAGCGTTTGGGAGAATTACACCCAGAAGTTGGCTCAATGCGACAAGTTCATCCTCTCCTCACCTTGGTGAGAGCGATAAGTCCCATGATTACGCATCCGCCATGGGTTCAAACGATACTGGTACAAATGTCCTGGTTAAAGCCCAGCTAGTCGATGTCCCTCTCGAGGTCTTACCTGGCCGTCAAGGTGACTTGAGCAGATTTGTTGCAAAGGCACGCTGTTTGTCATTGGTTGACTTTGTGTTTAGTACTAATTGTAACTCCAGGTGTTTTTTTCAAAGGACCCCGTTGTTGCAGGCATACGAGGCGTTGCGGCCGTGGGCTTGAGTATTCCTGGTCTAACGATCCCAGCATCTGAGCCACGAATAGAAGGGAATGAGTTGATTCTAACAGGACTGCCATTTGAAGGTAATGTGAAAGTGGGAGGGCGTGATTTTTGAAATAACTGCGCCCAGTGTATCATTAGACGTACGTATGTATTTGAAATGCCGGTAGGGACACTTTGTGTTTGTACTCAAAAAACATGACAAGCCATGGGGTTAGCTGAGGGATTTTTGTTCCATTATGCTAATGATCCCTCGGAGCACTTCACAAAATGAGAAGCTTTGAAAATTCATACAGAATACCGGGTCTTGAACTCGAGTACTTGAGTGGCTACGCCTGAACAGATGCAACGTATGTGCGGCCTCCAATCCCCTATACTCGCCCATCTCAGGAACAACGTCAGGGATCGATGCATCACCTCGAGTCTGCGGAAACAGTCGGAACACAATTGCAAGCTTCAAATACACATAATATAAATGGGACAACGTGGACGAACCGCAGTCATACCGGTATAAGTGGTGCGGAATGCCCGCTGCCTCTGGACCACCTTTACAGATTCACTTTGCACTTCAGTGGCAGACTCCTATTGCAGGACACTGGTAAAAGGCTGTAAAGTCGCATATACTATAGCATAGTAGCATATTAGGGTGAAGGGCTCCATTGATAATCGCAGCCGTTATTGGGAGAGTCACTGATTCATGAATCATCCGCAAGCAAGCAGCCTTATGACGTCCACGAGGCGTTGCTGCTCCGGACTGGGGAAAATCCATAAAAGCGTATGAGGGGGTCTAGTAAAACGCAACACAATGCGATACTTGCGCAGTAGCACTAATATCCTCAAGAGACGCGATGCGGACTTTGTATCTTCTCAGACCCAACCTCGACTTGCGCCCACTGTACACATAAATCCCAGAATGCAGGCAATACGATTACAAAAAAAATATCCTCAGGTCTCCCAAGAGGAGATGCTTGATCTAATAAATCGATTCAAGTAAGTTGACAGACTGTACCCTATTGTTCTCGGCTTGACACTGTGCAGCTCTATCGATACGGATACTCCGGGACGTGTGCCTAAGCCAGCAGTGATATCTGCGTTGCAAGCTAGTGGAGAGTCTTATGATCTCGTACGGGAGACTCTGAAAGATGTTAGCGTCGATGCCAGTGGTAAAGTGGAGTTAGAAGATTGGGTCGAGGTGAGTCTGGATCATTTTTTTGGCTTTTAATAGATGTTCAAGGCAGTGCCCAGCTTGTTGCAAAGCTTAGACAACAAAAATCGAGTTCAGTCTTACCTACGAGACAGGGCAAGGTCACCGTGAAGGGTTCGAATGCCAACGTAAGCCACACCATCAACGAGGACGAGCGAACAGAGTTCACCAGTCATATCAATGGGGTCGGGATTATTCCTCGTTAAACTTGTATGTGGGATAGGCTGACATGCTACCCAGGTTCTTGAAGGCGATTCTGATATCGGTAGTCGATTGCCCATACCGACCTCGACAATGCAACTTTTCGACGAATGTCGAGATGGCTTGATACTTTGTAAACTAATCAACGACTCCGTTCCAGACACTATCGACTCTCGTGTTCTCAACAAACCTACTCCCCGTAAACCCCTTAATGCCTTCCAGATCACCGAAAACAACAACATTGTCATTAGTTCCGCCAAAGCTATTGGTTGCTCCGTTGTCAATATTGGTAGCTCAGATATCGCAGAGGGAAGGGAGCACTTGATTCTAGGTTTAATTTGGCAGATCATCCGGCGTGGTTTGCTCGCTCGTGTTGACATCAAGATCCACCCCGAGTTATATCGTCTGTGTGAAGATGGGGAGACCATCGAAGACCTTCTCAGATTGACTCCAGACCAGATTCTTATTCGATGGTTCAATTTTCACTTGAAAGCAGCAGGCTGGCACCGGAAGTACGTATCTTATCCCCAGGCATTCCGTACAACAGCTGATGTTTTCCACTCGCAGAGTAAACAATTTTAGCAAGGATGTTAATGACGGAGAAAATTACACCATTCTTCTAAATCAGCTGAAACCTGAGCAATGTTCTCGCGCACCTCTCCAAACACGGGATCTCCGTCAGCGGGCGGAGCAGGTACGTCGAACTCTTGTCGTAATCTCATTACACTCTTAATTATCTTTCAGGTTTTAAAAAACGCAGAATCTATAGGATGTCGCAAATACTTGACAGTTCCGTCTCTCCTTTCTGGTAACCCACGTCTCAACCTGGCTTTCGTCGCCAACCTTTTCAACACACATCCCGGACTCGAACCCCTGGACGCTCAAGAAGCCAAAGATTACGGTGTGGTGGAAGACTTCGATGCTGAAGGGGAACGTGAGGCACGCGTCTTCACCTTGTGGCTGAACTCGCTGGGTGTCGAGCCTGCCGTGTACAATCTATTCGAGAATCTCAAAGATGGGCTTGTTATTCTTCAAGCCTTCGATAAGATTGTTCCAGGTAGTGTTGTCTGGCGTCGTGTCAATAAACCTAAGGCTGTAGGGCCTGGCACACCCGGGTTTGTCATTCCGGCGGAAGGGGAGGAGGAGGAAGAGCTTACCGCTAGCCAGCCCAGGCTGACACGGTTCAAAGCCGTCGAGAACACAAACTATGTGGTGGATCTCGCGTCACAGAACAGGCTTCACATGGTTGGTGTGCAGGGTGCTGATATTGTTGATGGTACCAAGACATTGGTGCTCGGGCTTGTATGGCAGTTGATGCGGTATGTTTAGTATTTGTGCTACTCCTTATGGTTCTCTTGTGACCGGCCGCTAGGCTTAACATTACGCAGACACTTGCCACCCTCTCGGGGACAACTCGTCCAATCTCTGACACGGAAATGCTGAAGTGGGCGAACACTACCGCCCAGAAGCACAAGCCTTCCGTTAAGCAGATTCGGTCTTTCAAA
This sequence comes from Ramaria sp. MG151, assembly GCA_003314545.1. NCBI lineage: Eukaryota > Fungi > Basidiomycota > Agaricomycetes > Gomphales > Gomphaceae > Ramaria > Ramaria sp. MG151. Next base: position 12,129 of record QMFG01000076.1, on the reverse strand, counting down.
GACCCGTCCATCACAACTGGGGTGTTCTTCCTCGAGCTCCTCGATGCGTTGCAGCCTGGCATAGTAGATTTCAGCATGGTAGTAAATGTTACTGAGACCGGTGATTACGACGATCGCAGGCAAAACGGTGCGTTTCAGTCTGCCAGAGGTCTCTAGTCTCTCTGATAATCATTCCTTTGTTAGCAAAATTGGCTATCTCGATCGCGCGTAAGATGAATGCACTCATCTTTTTGGTACCTGAAGACATCGTGGACGTGAGGCCGCGGCTGGTAGGCACTACCAATTGCTCTAAACCTTGTGTGGTGACTGAATATTTAATCAGATCCTGACATTTGTCGGTAGTCTGATGAGCCTTCGTCTATGATTTTTCTCGCTGCTCGAGGAATATATAGTTTCTCCTTGGTGGATGTGCTTGCGTTGATATGAACATTTACTGTGAAGACTGTACGAGTGGAAGTACGAATACGAACCAAATATAAGCAGATTAGTTATACAATACAGCAGTCAGAACGTTTCACTTTTTGATGGTTGGTGCTAGATTCTGGAAAGCATTCCTGACGCCGCGGTGCCATACATTCATCTCCTTCTCCAGTCTAATGATTTCCTCTCTCAGTTCAATCCCAACTTCACCGCCATGTGTACTTTCACCGAAGCCGATCAGCAACTCGTTCAGTGCTCGTTTAAGGGTGTCTATGGCGAGCCGTAGGCGAGCAGCGCCAGTTGGAGGAAACATGTCGGACTGCTCATTCGAGCTTGCAGGGTCCGTCATAGGTGTTAGATGCGGCTCATCGACAGCAAGAAGCTTTCCTAGTTCCGCAAGGCTGACGCCACGTACAGGATGCCCTTCCTCGAGTATAGCAGTGAGCCCTGAAACAGCACGCGCTGTTGCGCGAATTGTGTTGTCCAACAAAGAAGCATCCGTGGAAGATGCAAGAGCAGCGATAAGGAGGGACTGATGTAGTCGCAGGAGCGCCAGGGTTGGATGCGAAGAAGGTGGGCAGTTTCTTTCGAGAAGAGGAATCATATTAGAGGTCAGATTGAGAGCCTTTGCCGGATCTTCACAATATACGCATCAGCAAAAATGAAAAGCAAGAAAAGACTATCTGCTCTCATACCTGAAAATTGTAGGGAGGTGGCTTTGTCGAGGGCTTCTTGTCCAATTCGCCTTTGGTCTTCGATATCACAGAAAGCCGACTGAGTATATGTCTCCTTGCAACTTGCACACCGCGGCAAAGGACCTATCATTGCCACCAGACACGTTAAAGAACATGTTTTTAACCGAATACTAATCAGTTCGTACCTTCACTGAACGGAGCTGGGCACACCCCCCCGCATGCCTTAGGACACCACAAAGCTTCCCTTGCATCAATCCCGGTCTTTAAACATAGTGTACATGTGCAGGTGAAATTGTAAGTCTCTATGAGCGACCGCTGACGTTGGATAGTGGGCAAGGTTGTATCAATATATGCGGTTACTATCTGAATTGTGACATTATGAGCTGTTATAAAAACCTGGGGAACCGAAGGTAGATGTCACCTCTTCTCCTGGTGATAGGCTTTTAAGAGCGACGACATGCAGAACCGGCTCCTGCGGTAATGATTGGGAATATGTACTGGCGGCATGAGGAAACACGATAACTGCGTTAGGCAGGCAAGAATGGTTGAAGAGAGCCGCGAGAGGTGACACGCATGTACCCAGAGGTGTGAGAGAGGGTGATGTAAGTGTGAACGCATTGGTTGTGAACTAATTGAGGGACTGGTATCAGAATTGCTTAGTAGAAATAATGAATCTGTAGATAGAGAAAAATGACAGAACTTGAGTAAGGGACAAGGCAAACATACCCGAGAAATCAGATCGACCAGATCGCCAGAAGACTGGATCCCGTAAGGGGAAAGCTCGACGGGAGATGTGACACCTAGATAACGAACTAATGCGTAGGCAAGTTTCGTGTATGTTTCGATAGCTGACGGGGGTAACGATGACCGGTCTGGTTAAGTGGTAAGTATACAAATGCATTTCGTCGAAATGTATTTGAAGATTCAACGTACGCGATTGGAGGGCCTGAATCTCTCCCCACTGAAGCAATTCGTTATAAATTTCAGAAGATGAAATTCAATTATTCTACGACATACCCACAGACTGTTCTCCCCTTCTACCTTTCTTCCCCAGAGGAGGCGACCCAAGCTTCGCACTGCTTCACCAGGAGGAGAACCGTCAGGGGAAGAAGACATCCAGTTATTTATCGCTGAACACTCATACTTGTGGAGTGACCAATCAGCATTCTGACATGTCTAGGGTATATTAGTACGCTTGAGTCGGAGAACCGCGGTATAGAAACATACCGAAGAACAGTACCAAATGGTTTTGCACTTCGTGCAACGTTTCAGGGCATCATTGTCTTTAGAGATTGAGACACAGAATGAACAACAAGTTGGTAAGTTCGGGATTGAAATGACTGATACATGAGGTCGGTGATTAAGGAGAATGCTACCTATTTTCCATCAAGACAAGGCTATAAGCCAGACATTACTGTGCAGATGATTCGTTTACCTCTTTTAAAAGCTTGCCTAGACCATATTCCTCTACCCTTCATCTCGTCCTGCCTGAGTTCCAAACCTGACGGTAGGTCATTGTATAGTTTCCTATCGGTGGATAGAACTTGAACCGATGCACTATGTTGAGAGTGACTGACAAAAGACTTGGGTTTCCTAGCCTCCCTCTGAGCTCGTTTAGAAGCGAAGGTCGCCATGGGGGTTGTGGGGCCCGGATGGCGCTCTATAACCCTTCCGTGTAACACGGAAGGGTTACAGGAATTGTTTTTTTACACAATATCTCGGTAATGACCATGTGTGATGACAGAGTTCATATAGTCCAAACTTTCCAATGCCACTAGTCCTCAATCGTCATGTGTATCCAGTCAGAGCTTTACAGCAACAGCCAGATGGCAATGGGGAACATATCGCTACATTTCTGATCCGTTGGCTCTGTGACTGTACGTATGTGCTTCGTGGAGTGATATCAGAGGTGGCCATTGGAAGCGTTATGTCAATATCAACCTTCGAACTGCAAAAATCTATTACTGCAAAGGCGGCGCAAATATTCTCCAGTTCCATCCAAAAGTTAAAAGTTTAACGATGGTCGTTAGTTTTGCTCTTTTTTCCGGGATTTTCATGTATCATTCAACCAGACAATACTGTTAGTATTCAATAACCTCAAAGTGGTACCCTGTCTCCTCCGTGTCTTTCTGGCGGTTAGTGAAGTGACGACGCATGAAGCTACCCAAGGGTTAACAAGCATCCCAACCCCCCAACCCCTTGTTCTAGGCTCTTGGGCCACTGACATAGAAGTCGGTGCAGAAACTCGTCCCTGGTGGCAACCTATGCATCCTGGCAAGTCGAAGAACACTCGAACCTTTTCCTTCAAATTGGACTACGATGCAAGAGTTGGGGTGAATGTCTTCGATTTTGCGCATCTTTCCTTGCTAGTAATTATGGTCTGAGATGGGTTTCCTGTGCACGAGTATCATTGGCATATCTGAGCCTGATGAGAGGGAGGAAACATGTTTGAAACACATGGAGACCTTTTCTCCAAGTCGTTAGCAAGCGCGCTGACAGTGTTCAAGATGAAATATGCAATATGCAATAAAGCCTAATCTTCCGCTGACTTGTTATTGTTTATGATTCTTCACAATGCTTATCTCAACTCGATCTCCATGGTGAATGCCGATGGCCTGATAACTTCAGGTGTTTATCAGTCCGTGCTATACAGTCATAACCATCGATGCACCGCGTCAAGTTATGTTGCCATGAAGGTTATAATCGAAAAGCGTGTTGAGTGCATCGGCTCAATTGGACAGGTCACGCTTTGTCACACCACGCGTCGTTCTCTGGTACTTTCTGCGCGTCTCGATTCACACCCCGTTCTAGATCCCACAATGGTCGCGCAGACAAGGGGATCAGGCTCTGCAACTACGGTGGCACTGAGAAAACTGCAGTTTAAGGACAAGCTAGTCGGGAAGGGGTATTCTGCTGACACTCTCCTCAAGAAGCTTCAGAGTTTACACCAGGAGCTTGCTGAAACAGAACAAGAACGCGTCGATACAAAATCCTTGTCAGCTGTCAGGAAGGAACTCATCCAAGCACAAATCTTGCTCCATAAGGACAAGGGTGTAAAAGCGTACGCTGCATGTTGTCTCGCCGACCTACTCAGGCTCTATGCACCGGATGCACCTTATACAGCTGATGAACTTCGCAATATCTTCCAGTTCTTCTTTCATCAACTCTCACTAGGCCTTAAGGGGTCTAGTTCTCCCTACTACAATCAATATTTTCACCTACTTGAATCACTTTCTACCGTCAAGAGCGTAGTCCTCGTGTGCGACCTTCATCATGCGGACGAGCTCATGGCAGAAATATTCAGTAACTTGTTCACCCTCGTTCGGAATGATCTTGCGAAGAATATCGAGATCTGCATCGCTGACATCCTTGTCGCCCTCATCGATGAATCCCAATCTGTACCACATGCCGTTCTCGACTGTATCATGGCCCAATTTCAGGACAAGAATGCTCGCATGGATCAACCTGCGTACCGCCTTGCAGTCGAAGTTTGCAATGCTACTGCCGACAAGCTCCAACGCTATGTTTGTCAGTATTTCACCGACATCATTGTTCAGCACTCCAAGGATGACGACTTCTCTGAGATCCGGGCTGCCCATGATCTCATCAAGCAGATCAATCGTGACTGCCCATCACTTCTCCACAATGTCGTTCCTCAGCTCGAGGAAGAACTCAGGGTTAATGAATATGAAGTTCGACTTCTTGCCACTCAAGTGCTCGGTGAGATGTTTGCCGAGAAAGGTGGAGGTGAACTTGCAAAGAAATATCCTCACGTGTGGGAGGTATGGCAGGCACGTAAAAATGATAAAGCATTTGGTGTGCGTATAGCCTTTGTGGAGGCATGTCAGGGCGTCATCGCATTGCATCCTGAACTACGGCAGTCTATTGAAGGTGAGTCATTTACGTTTTTGCAACACGTCTCTGAACGTCTGCAGAGGCTCTCCGTTTGAAGCTACTTGATCCGGATGAAAAGGTCCGCACTGCAACGTGCAAACTATACTCGCAACTAGACTACGAGACAACACTACACCACGTCAGTGAGGATATATTACGACATGTGGCCGGACGATGTCTGGATAGGAAGGTGGGTCACACTTCCACTGACAATGTTATCACTCAAAGGTATGTTTTAAGCCTGCCGTCCGACTGGAAGCCATGCGAACAATTGGAAAGCTCTTTAGCCTTGCACGACCTGAAATGTAAGTGGGATGTCAAGGTAGCAGATGTTACCAACTTACCGACGTATGCATAGTGAGAATAACGACTCAGCAGCCATTTCCCAGTTTTCCTGGATCCCACAAACGATTCTTCATGCGGCTCATGTAAGCGCAGATAGCAGGTTGGACCTCGCGTTCGCTCAGCTCGATCTATGTAGCTAAAGAGGAATTTTAACAGGGCGATGGCCGAATCAATCATATCTCAGTATATTCTTCCGCTGCCGTCAAAAGGAGAGGACGAATCAGCATGGACAGAGCAACTCTTGATAGTGATGAATTATCTTGATGACCGTGCGATGATTATGCTTCTCAATATGAGTGGCCTCAAGCAAACGTGAGGCTTACTCTATTGGTTTGGTTGTGTACCTAATGCTGCTTTAGCCGACCAACAGTCTTCGAACGCTTTGTGCAATGTTGCGAAGAAAACAACGTAAGCCTGTGCGTTGATGATCTGTAACATTGCTCACTACTGCACAGGGGGGCGTGATCGACGAGAATGAGGCGCTCATCACACGCAGACTTAATGTAGTTGTGCAGCATATTGCAGGTGTGTACCTGCCATGATTCAGACATACTGGGCTCACCCGCCCCCAACACAGCCCTTTTCACGGACCGCGTGAAAGCCGCAGAAGATCTTCAGGCATTTGCCAAACTGAATGAAGGAAGATTGTACAAGCTGCTTAAAACGAGTATGGATTCACAGACAGATCTCAAGTCCCTTGTTAAAGTCACGGTGGGTTTCTTTGCGTCTCTTCTCGATATACTTTTATTCTTTCCACAGAATGAATTCCTTCGGCGTGTAGAACAATCTTCATCGTCCATTGTAGAGACAATGTCGGATATACAACGCAAAGCTAGCCTCTGGATCATAAATACTTCATCTATCCCATCGCTTGTAAAGCGCATTCAACGTACACCACCGGAACAAGATGATTCAGGCACAAGCGAAGTGGAACATTTCTCTCGTGTGGCTAAGGCCACACTAACTTTTGTTTCAAAACACTGTCCAACAATTTATAAACCACATGTTGGAGAGTTTGTCAAGGCTTTGGCGGATGAAAAGAACGCGCAGCTGGGAGAGGTGGCGCTACAAGCGTTAGCTGCAGTTCGGTGGGAAGCAAGTGAAAGGTACAGGATATCATCTCTTGCTTGTATGTAGATATTGATACGTATTCCTTATAGGCGAACGCGGGATCGTATAGTCAAATACGCGTTGGGGGAGAATGGGCGGCATGCAAAATTCGCGGGACGCTTGATTGGACAGATGAAAGATGAGGAGCTCTCACTTAAGGTTGTCAATGTGCGTCTGTGACTTATGACTCGCTTGCTTATTTTGGGTTGTTCGTTGACTTTGAGACGGGGGGTTAGACAATCAGCAAAGCGTTACCCAACGTTGACGAGAAACGACTTGTCGGGCACCTGGCTGCCCTCGCTGAAGTTGTGAAAGCTTCACCGGACGCGTTTGAACAGAAGAGCGATGTAATTGTAGGTTTCTTGGTGAAGGAAGTTCTCATGCAACCGGCACCATCTGATGATGTACGTGTTGTCTCTTACATTCTTCATTATTGCCTCAAGCTGTTGTAGAATGTTATGGACACAGATGACGTAGATGAATGGGCACCTGATATGGATGTTTCCTGGCTGACCAAAGCAAAGCTCTTGAGCATAAAAATATGCAGAAATCGTTGCATTGCTCACAGTGGCTCTGATTCTGCCCTGGATCTTGGGAACCCCGTACTTACCATGCTCTTTACCCTCTTGGTACACGGAGGCTCAATGTCTGAAGAGGCTCGTGACGAGTGTGTTGCCTCTTCAATATGACCAACATGATTGCACGCTAATGCTATTTTAGCCCCAAAGTCAAGTCTCGATTGCGTCTCCAGGCAGCAACATCTCTGGTGCAGTTAGCTGCCGTACCGGCTTATTGTGATGCTATAATGCCGAACTTTACTTTGTTGGCAGTGACCATGCAGGTTAGGCGTTATCTGTCACCCCGTAGGAATTGTTCAAATGGCATGCAGGATCCTTGTTTCCAAGTCCGCATGGGTTTCCTCGTCAAGTTGATAGCATATCTGACAAGAAACAAAACCGACTCCCGTTTCAATGCCGTAGTGTTTCTCACGGCCCACGATCCCGAGCGCGAAGTGCGAGATAAAGTGAGTTCCTTCTGAACTTGTTTTACTCGTGATTGAACAACCGAAGGCTCGGAGTTATGTCACATTCGCACTAGCACGAGCTACTCCAGGTATGTTCCACGTCAACGCGTATTCCTTGCTTGTCTGACTATTTGTTATTAGAAGCACGGGTTACGTCGTTTGAGATGATCTTCCTGCGACTAATGCATTTACTGGCGCACCATCCCGATTTTTCACTTGATACACAGAATCTCCAGGACACCGCAAAGTCATTTTCGACGTCTTGTTGCGTCGTCTCGAAATTGACGCCAATGTTATTCAGGTACATTGAATTTTATCTAGATCTCGTTGGGGCAGCGAACAACATACCGCTTCTGTATCATCTCGCCTTGAAATGCAAGACGGTACGCGATGCAACGTCGGAGGCATACAGCGAAGTTTGTTGTGCATCACCTTTGTGACTCCCACTTAGTTGTTCTTATCAAATCTAGAATCTATACTGCATCAGCGAACTTGCCCAGGAGGTCCTAAAGATTCGCGCCAAACTGAACGGGTGGCAACTAACCACGTATCCTGGCAAAGTGAGGTTGCCCCCAGATATCTTCAAGAATCTTGCAGGTCCCGAGGTTGCTAAGAAGGTGGGTCTGTTTTGGATATCTTGGAGCCTTGTTTATTCTGGCTGACGGTTGTGATGAGATAGATTATGAAACACGTGTATCTACCAGAAGAGTCAGCAGCTTGGTTGGGGGAGCTTGGCAAGTCTGCCCGTTCGCCCAATGCAAAGGTTTGTTCTTGGACCAGCTTTGGCGCACCTAGCTAATACAGCGATGATGCAGAGAAAAGGCAATGCATCTGGTGAGACTAAAGTCGGTAGAAAACGTAAAACATCTGGGAGACCTCGGTTAGTTACGGCTGGCTGTTCTGTTACTCAGATTTTGATCCAGCTACTGTCCAGAAAACCCCAAAGGAGGAAGCGGAAGAATGACTTTGAGGATGATGAGGATGATGAACTTGACGACGAGAACGACTCGGACGCTGGCTCCACCGACTCCAATGACGGGGTGGCGTCAAAGCCTGGGTCCAGTGCTGTCTCAGAAGACGAAGCCCTGGATGGCTCCGATGGTCAAGAAGAAGACAAACTCGGTCGAGGGGCCCGGGGACGTGCAAAGGTAGTTATATCAGATCTTGTATTGCGTTCATACCATACTAATGCTGGACCAGAAACGGGCACGGAAAGAGGCGAAAAGGCAGAAGAGAGAGAAAAATGGAACTTAGATGTCTCCTCTGCTTCCATCTGTTTCGGTTTTGATCCATTGTCTTGTATTCTCTTTGTTGTATCAACAGCGTGCTGTGCGATTGATCTTCAAATTTGTCATGTTCGATCACGTGCAGGCAGCTGCCTTACCTCTAAGTCCTCCTATTAGTAGCATTAACTAGACTACAGGTGAGCTCACTTCCTTTCGACGGTTGCCCTCTATTTCTGCGCGGAAACCTCTCCTAATTCCTCCATGAGCTGGCCCCCTTGCGCCACTTGAAAGCCATGCTATCTCAAGCTGACTTCTGTTCTCGTGACGATGAGGTTTCGGTAATTCCGGGTGTTGACATCTACGAATAATACAACTTTCGTATAAGAAGCCAGGTCTCACGGGACGTTTCCCTAGCATTCTGCTATCCTGAAAGACTCTCCTCTCCCAGACACTAGAATGCTCTCGTTTGACCGTTGGATTATAATTTTTTTTGATCACATTATCCACTCTCTTCACCGGACTTAACCAGTTCTTCTATTGGGTTCAGGCGCAAATCATACGGGAATTTACTCTATAAATCTTATTTCATTGGATCATTTTTGTTGATATGACTTGTAATGTTTCACCAACATTTCCTAGCTCTGGAAATGGGCTTTGGTATTGTACACCTGCGGAGGCCTGATCCAAGGATTACCTTCCGATTGCAAGTGAGTATCTTGAAGCCATGGTTTCTGGAGGTACGGTCCTCGATCAGATCCAGCTCAACTTAGAGAGTTTTGGTCTGGAGGGCCCTTCAAGAATGTTGTGGGTAGTCTGAACTTTGGAGGGCTATTCCAGATACTCCACGGGCCTCTTAGTCTTATAACGGTGGAAACCCTCATGCATCTCAAGCAAGTTTCCTTGCACAGCATATGCAAGACATCCGTAAAACCATCTTTTCAGCCTACGGGGGAACCACTGACAGTGAGTGTTGTCTCCTAATTTATAACTATAGAGTATCTGAGATTTCAAATTAATCCAGGCATAGCTGTTCTGACAGAGCCGTAGTTAATTATGGTTTGTTGAAATCAGGGTGCCTGTCATACTGTCATATGGAAACTCTAAGATGGGCATGAATGTAGGTGGCTATACAGCAGCCTTATTACTGCTCTCAACATGAGCAGGGACGCGTTCAGAATTATATGTATTGCCTCGACCTCGACTCTGGTATTGCGCACTCGACATGGAGTACAGATGATGCGATTATTACCCGGTAATAGCTTACCGTCCTTGTAACATTGTTATATTGACAGCTTTCAAGAGAGACATTTTGCTCCTACTCGTCCAAGGCTTGTGTACAGTCGACGAATAGCTCCATTTCGGCTTCCTTGTCTCTGTCGTATTACCTCACTCCAGTTCCAGAAAACCCTGTGCCCATAATGACCTGTTTTGATAACTCTACACTCAAATAAGAGCCGCCGCTGGGGAACCGGGTATGGAATATAGCACAGGTGCAAACCTCCCCCTCGGGCCTCGCTACATGCAAGCCGATCACTTCGACCTCTGGAAATGCCACGGTAACAGTAGCAAATGCTGATGAGGTCAGGATTACATGGGTTGGTGGAACCGAGTTTGACCTCGATGCTGGTGATTCTTCCCATGGCTTCTCATACAGAGGAACAGGCCCGCACGACGCAGTGGTTATTCTCCTTCAGGCTGCGACCAGTCTCTCTTATTCTTCCCATTTGGGAGTGCATACGAGTGACTATCAGTTGGGAATGAACGAATTCTCTTTGAGCCTTGGGCAAACGCCCGATTTCACCCACTCTACAGACGAGCTTGTAACATCATATCAGAGAGGAATCAGTAACCCTTATGTGGAATGGTTGCTGTTCAATTACGGAAGGTACCTGCTCTTTAGCAGTTCTAGGGGAGTTCTACCTCCCAACTTGCAAGGAAAGTAGGCTCAAGACACCAATCGGCCTTCGGGTGCAGGTGAACATTTATATCACACAATTGCTGCTGTTTAACATGTTGATTCTGGGACAGACTATCGTATGTCTTCAGATTCAATCTCTTACTGAATTTACTCGTTCTATTTCATCGTGTCAGATGCCAATATCAATTTTCAGATGAGCTATTGGGCTGCAGAGCTGACCAACTTAGATGTCCAAGATTCACTATGGAATCATATGGAGGTGTGTATTATTTTACCCATCGGTATACATGAATCTCAAGAACCTAGAAAAACTGGGCCACAAGAGGGGCTGAGACCGCACACGTTTTTTATAATATCTCTCGAGGCTGGTTCACGCATAATGAGGTCAATCCTAACGCGGATTCACTGATACATACACCTAATCTCTTATATATGAACGTACGTTTAACCATCTATCATTACACTCAAAATTATAATGACATATGCTAAGATGTTTGGATACACTGGGAGGAAAGGTGTGCGCGGGACAGCAAGTTGGGCCAATTACTCCGAATCTGGGGTCTGGATGGTCAATATGGCTCTTTGCTTTGATTAGATACAGCTTCGACAGTATGGCTCTCGCCCACGCATCATTCAGATGAGTCATGTTTGGGACCGTTTTGATTACATCAATAATGTCACCTGGTGGAAACCTCAAGGGTGGCCATTACTCTTAGTAACTGAGGATTTTCACTTGAGGGGATGAATTTTCCCTGAAAAGTCGGCTATAGGGCGTAGCATCGTTCCACCTTGACAACATCCCGATCTCCATTTCAACGACAGTACCTTGGTCACTGTTCCATGCAATTCCCCAGAACAAACACCCATCACTTTTGGTATGTAGCCCCAAAAGGATACTGGAAAGTCTAATTATCTATGAGACTGCCTGACTTTCGGCTGAGCGCACCAGCAGCAGCTCATTTGGCAAATGCTAAACGCGGTTGAAAAGGGTTTCGAGGCGTCAGGAGATAATGATACCCAATTCCTGAATGGTCAGACCTAGCTTCTACATCTTTATGATCATAACTCAAATGCGGGTGAACGGGGACAGAGGTTAAAGCTAGAGCCAGATGGATATGGGTCTGCGCATAGGGTCATGTGCCAGCTCCAAAGTACGTGTGAGATTTGCCTTCTATTGTTGTACTACAAGCTGTTTGCGATGTATAGAGTGGAAGATAAAAATGGACCTGGAAATTGATACTCATGGCGAGATTGCCCATCTCATCGGCGTTTACTCTGGATATGCCCTCACGAGCTATGCTGGGCAGAGTGCTAACTACTCGAAAGATAGCTTGTGGCAAGCTGCGCAAGGTATTTACGGTTAATTTATCTGTTGTTTCAACTCCCAGAACTGTGTTTAGTGAGTCTCGTGCATCGCGGCAACGAGACGGGCCCAGACGCCGATGCTGGAAGGGAGAAAGTATGGCGAGCCGCAGCATGGGCGCAGTTTGGTAACAA
>QMFG01000072.1:379-12206 GCA_003314545.1 Ramaria sp. MG151 | reverse complement strand
TGGTTTCTTCTTCTTCACAACTGCCTTCATCCTGTCCTGTCAGAATTCAATTATCAAAGATAAAGGTTATAGATGAATGCAGGGTTAGTAGTATTGTTCAGAAATGTTTCTAATAGTAGTAGAATGGTATTCAGAAGTGAATAGAAATCCTACAGTAAAAGCAAGTGGCTTTCAGAATGTCTGCAAACAAATCCATAGTTCCAAAGAGATAGAATTCCTTTGGAATTCTATCTCGTGGATTGAATGAACTTTGCAGTTCATGTTGATCACAGCCAATGGTCTCACATTCCTTCAAAGTGTGTCTAGACTATTATAAATGAAGTTCAAGTACTCACTCAAATGTGAGTTTAGTGAAAGGTTGTTGTTCAAAGGAGTTTTCAATGAGTTGGCAGTTGGAATAGAACACTCAAGTAGACATACAATAATTGAACTAGGGAACATACATGCAAATGTGCTAGCTATATACTGAACAATTTGGAAGGGAGAGTGAATGGGAAAGAGTCTGTGAGGGTCGGAAAGTAGGTAAGGTACATGTATACTAATTAAAGGCCATAGAAAACAAAGAACAAGGGAAGTAGGAAAATTGTGAATGAAGAAAAAGATTAACAGACCAACAATAACTCTTGAAACATGTTTCCAAATTGCATGGCTCTTTGGGTAGAGATAATTGTCCCTAAATCCTTTGGAGGGTGTCCCTGAGGATCTAATGATATGAGATGTCATTGCAAGCTTTGATGGAATAGGAATGACTCAATCAATAAGTTCATTGTGAAAGAGGGGGATAGTGATGGGGATAGTCAGGGTGGTTCTTTCTAAAAAAATATCATGATTGGACCTGACCAATGATTGTTTCACTAAACATCAAATGGAGTGTCATATAGACTGTGTTGAGTGACTGGATCAAATATAAGCGAAGGAATGGAGCAAAGGTGATTCAGATTTCCAAAGGTGATCTTTGGAGTTGTTTGGAGGGTATTGTTCAGAACTAGGTGTATGAGAATGTAAGGTACCAGGGTATGATTGTGACACATCCCTGCCTTCTTCAGGTGGCTCCTTACAGTTTTAGAGGCCAAGGGTTGATTAAGAATGTTTTTGAGCACCTGGGTGCCTTGGGTTGCATTCTCAATCTTCCCTCTTTCCATGAGATGCATGATATGATGGAGATTGGAGGGGGAAATCTTGGAAGGGTGATCACCAGAGGACTTGGTGATGTCAGGACAGTGTTTCCTGCAAATCTTGGAGATGAAACCAACAGAGACACCAAGGTAGGAAGAGATATAATGGCTAGAATGACCAGATTTAAGGAGTTGGATGATAGAGTCAACTTTGGCAGCAGAGAGGAACTTCATGGTTGAAAACAAGAGGGTATTTGGTGTTGTTTGGATAGAAACAAACCTTAATTATGATCACGTGATATGCCATGTGATTTTGAGCTCTGTATATATCATTTTTTGATGAAAAAAATAGAGGGGACAAAACCATTCACATGTTTGATTATATTAAATAATTAATATCTTGGCCAATATTGTGAATTACATAATCATCCTGGTGAGTGACCTCAAGCTAAGATGCAGGGCTATTATGATAAATTATATCAGATTTTGTGCTTATATGATCATTGCATTATTTGCTACACAATCAAAGTGTTCACAACATGTGAACAGTTTTGTCCCTTACTGTATTATTCTTGATAGTATATATAAGTAGCTAACCTTGATTTCACCTTCCTCAGTTGTTTGACATCATGCAAATACTGAGGTAAGATATTTACCATCATCTTGTATATTTATTTACTTACAGTACCTGTACACTCTGGTAGTTATCTTGCATAAGTAATTTACAGTCATTTGACATCATGCAAACACTGAGGTAAGATATTATCATCTTGTATATTTCTTTATTTACCTGTACACTCTGGTAGTTATTTCGCGCAGGTAATTTACAGTCGTTTGACATCATGCAAACACTGAGGTAAGATATTTACTATCGTCTTGTATATTTCCTTACCAGGCCAGTGTTAGCGCCTTGCGAACACTGGTTTGATAACAGTTCCCACAATCTTGTACAACGTCGACCATCAACAAAGATATATGTTCCTACCTATAATCTTACAGAAAGTGTGAGCTCTACTGCTAGGTTCAGTATTTGAAACAGCTGTCGGCTTGGCTTGGCTTCGGCGGCTTTGGCTTGGCTTAGAAATCCTGAGCCGAGCAGAGGCCGTTAGACGGCTCGGGTCGGATCGGCGCGGGCAGCAAGTAAAAAAATTGCAACTTATTCACACAGTTATATAAGAAAACCTGATCAATATTATCAAACGAGTCTCCTTGTCTCTTACTCGCCAGCTTTCATCGGATATCATTTCATGTAGACGATATGGAGCGTCTATCGAACGACAGAGGACTATGTCATGCCAGATTGAACTTTTGATGACCTTGAATGCAGGCGGGATCGTTTAGGCTGGTCGCTCATGGGGGTAGTAAGTTAATGTGCCGAAGTTACAAAGTGTTTTTAAAGTAACAGCGTTGCCTAAGCCTAAACCCCACAAGGTTTGAGCCACGGCTTGAGCCCGGGCTCAGGAAAAGCCCTGAGGCTTGGCTTGGCTCACTGAGCCAAGGGCTCAACCTGGCCCGACTTAGGGCTTGGAGCCCAGCCTTGCACAATACTAGCCGTAAGCTTTAGCCAAGTTATCAATTAATCGTGAAGTTCCGGAGGCCGTGGCTAGTTCATCGAATCCTGGTAGCCGCCTGGTCGCCGACTCTCGCCTGGTAAGAGTATTTGGTATGTAAAACTTATGCATGCGCTACTTCATTGCCATCCCAACGAGGCAACCTTTGCGAGTTTAGTGTGTTAATTACATCGGAGAGGGCACTGCGAACATTGCTTTTAACCAAAGTTCTTCGAAGAGTATCTCACCCGACCGATTCTTTCCAAATTGCGTGGTTATGTCCGTCGTCTCGATAGCAAAACCTTCCTCCAGAACCAGTCTCGAATCATCTTCTCCGGGATCCCAAGACACGAGCCCTACCGGCTCTATCCCACCTGAAGAGGCCCCAATATGGTGGTCTAATGGCATATTCTTTATAATTATGCACGTGGGCGTGCTCTACGGTGTAGTTTACGCGTCACCATTCTCGGCCACCTCGAGGAACTCCATTGTATTATTTCTCACTCTCTTCCAGCTGTCTGGTTTCGGGTGAGTTGTATATGCGATCTGCAACGCGTCAACACGCTCTTACAGAAGTATCTGCAGAATTACTCTCGGATATCACCGTCTGTACTCACATCGCGCTTTCTATGCGCCCCTAGGCGTTAGAATTATTCTAGCAATTCTAGGTGCTATGGCGTTCCAAGGCTCGATCAAGGTGTGCATAGCTTTATGTGATACTTGACCAGTTCAACTCAGATGCCGTTGACAGTGGTGGTCTGTAATCTCCATCTTGCTTCACCTACAAGCAACTAACTAAAAATGCCTCAGGTGTCTTAGGCATAGGTTGCACCATGTCAGTAGTAATTCTACGACATATTCCTCATATTTATGACCGTACCTTTTCCAGAGATTTACAGATGATCCAGTACATGATCCGTGAGGATAGTTCCTTTTCTTCTCTTAGTGTTTTCTTTTAATTGTATTATGGCAGGTACTCGGCCACTCGAGGTCTATTTTTCTCGCATATGGGTTGGATCTTTTTCAAGCCATCGTACCCGCGAATGGAATTCATTGATAAAAAAGATCTAGAACAGGATCCAGGTTAGTTTCTCTTCTCAAGTAGTTGATATGACTTGAACCCAAATCGCTTCACACCAGTCGTAAAGTATCAACACAAGTATTACAGTAAAGACCTCTTCATTTCAAAGATGCTATAGTATTTGGTTAACACATTCTGCAGTCCCGTTGGCGCTATTTTTTGGGATCATTGCGCCCATATTGATAGGAATGACGTGGGGAGATGCCAGAGGTGCATTCGTATGGGGCGGGTTAGTTGCAAGAGTTATTAGTATGTTTATTCTAGCGGCATTATCTTTGTCTGACTTTGATATAGCGTGGCATTTCACATTTCTCATAAATTCGTGACTCGTCCAAATTCTCCTGGACTTTACGACATCTTACATTATAATGACCAGATTCGCGCACTGGCACGGCTTGCAGGAATATACTGACGAAGTCACTGCACGTGGGAACTTCGTAGGTGACATCAATTCTTAATAAAAAGTTGAAGTAAATTCCTGACCAGCTAATGGCCGTCTTGACTTGCGGAGAGGGAAATCATAATTTTGTACGTCTTCGTTCTCGGTTCTGGTTTCAGAGAAAAAGATTCTAAGTTCACCTCCAGCACGTAAGAGCATATTGTCTTGGAAGTTTCAAAATTTCATTTCCACGTACTAGCATGCTTTCCCTTATGACTTCCGCGCCGGGCCTTTTCTTCTTGACTGGGACCCATGCAAATGGATTATCCATATTCTCCATCGCTTGGGGTTAGCCAGTCGCCTTCGACGTGCTCGAGATCAAGACATCGCATACGCGATGCGGGTCATACAGCAAAAACAACAAAGGTCCCATGACAGCAAAGAACCCCCTTCACTTGACGACGATATTCTAGAAGCTGGGGCATGGAAGGGGCCCATCTGGGATCGCGTCGAAGTTCAGAAACATGTACTCACTCGACCAGAACGGTGTTTTCTCGTACTGGATGACTTTCTTCTAGATATGACAATGTACATGAAAGAGCATGTGAGTTTCCTTCTCACTACTTATATATATTTTATATTGGAACCCGCTGATATGGATTTAGCCTGGGGGAGCGGTCCTCCTCCGCATATGTTCCTTGCGTGCCGAGAAAAAGAGAGATTTTGTGTGGCAGGATGCTAACTGGGCTTTCCGAAACCTTAATCATCACTCCCAGCTAGCTCGAAGCCGCTTACGGGAATTGATCGTTGCCAAAATTTCTCCTCCTTAAAGGAAGGATACAAGATATCCTCCATAGTCTGGTGTATACGAGGGTTAATCGGAAAATAGGTAGAGTACTAAATGTCGTGTATAACTCCATTAATATAGCTGTAAAGAATCTTCCGTGATCCTCTTGACATCCCTGACAGCGTTTGAATCCGTCCTCCAGACTCCCCACTCACTCATTCCAGCAACACCCATGCCCATGCCTTCCTTGCGGTACTGCATCGGACCGTCAATCCATTGACCAGCACTCATATGTACTTCTCTGAATTCCTTCCACCAGCTACATTTTACAATAGCACGCACTGTTCTCACATTAATTCCTGATCCTGGGAGGATGGCAATTGGAGGTTGCATGGTAAGAGCTAGGGATGCAACAGATGATAATGTTTCGAGGCTGTCTGGAGCATAATTTCCGTGGCCACTGGATGACAATTTAAAATTCAGCTACCCTTATAGAACAGAGAAGGTATTACCTAGTTAAAACCCTAGTGATGCCCTCGATAGATGCAATATCATGTAGTGCTGCAAGTAGGTGGTTCCGAGTGCCCCGATTCTGGAATGCCAACACTGACCTTCTATAGGATTCCTTGTCATGTCGAAAGCCCGATGAAAACACACTGATTGAAGAGTTATACGGATAAAAAACTGAGACTACAACTAAAGGGCGAAAATAAATAACTAAAAACTACAGACCTTGCAGAGGCTTTGCGGCCTGAACTAGCCTGTCACAATTACAGAAGAGTTTAGAGGTGCAGATGAAGGAAACGAAGGAGGTAGACTTCCATAAATTCATCACTCACATTCGATTCTTCGCAATATCAATAGTACCGTCTGCCGAGAGGACACCGAAGACAACACCAGCAACGTTTTCTTGCTTGAATGATCTGATGTCTTCCATCATGATGTCCAGTTCGAGATCGGTATAGACGAAATCTCCCGTACGGGGACGTATCATAACCTGGGAGCGATCAGCATGAGTGAAATGTAAGCGTAGTGGATCTACCATTATCTGGGCACCTGGGAGAGTCTTTTTAATCACTCTTAAAAGACCTATACTAGGTGTTGTTCCTCCGCCTATCCCAAGGTTTCCGCAAAGCTCAAGACGGGTACTACCGCCCTCCGTGGCTCTTTTTAGAGAATAGCGAGTCGATTAAACGATTACCTGCAGGTATCATTGACAATATATTAATGTTAAAAGGTAAACTCACGCTATGGCGGATTCAACCGAGTCAACACAGACTTCAATACAGACATCGGGAGTCTTATAATTCTCGGGCTGTATAGAATACGTCGGATTTCCTCGCAAAAACGGGCTGATAACGTCGCACCATATGTATCATAAGGGTATCGAGAGATGGAGTCAGAGAGAAGGTTATACTAGCGGTCTAAAATCCCTGCGTTTGATGGCCCTTTATCTTCAACAACTGAATCGCGCTACAATTAGATGAAAACCTGATTGTAAGATATCAGTCTCCCCAACATATTCAAAAGAAAACCTTAATTTGAAGTTGAAGACCTGCAAACAGATATTACCACTGATTGATATTGGGTCTCCGCCCGCTTCTCCGACTTGTCTTTAGTTTACAACTTGCAGCAATGGAACTGCCTCCTGACGCCCCGCCACTTGGAAAATACTTGGCATCCTCAGGTAATGTCTCACATAGTGTAATATGATATACCAACTAAACCAAACTATGGCGGAAGACAAGAAAACTAGAGACAAAGCTTTTAAGCATCTCTCTGTTTTTCTGTCAAATAATTCGCAAGAACCCCTCCCTCAATCTGAGCTAACAAAACTATGGAAAGGACTCTTCTACTGTATGCCATTGTGACAGGTTACGAGGAATCCCCTTAGCTCATCTTGATTCACCCAGGTTATTGGATGTCGGACAAGCCGCTCGTCCAGCAAGCTCTTTCCTCTGACTTCGCAGAGCTTCTCCTTACAATTTCTACTACTTCTGCTTCGCTATCGTTCCTCAAAGCATTTTGGGAAGCTACAGTTAGAGAATGGAACGGGATAGATCGACTAAGGTTGGAATAAGGCTCAAACTCATCTCCCCTTTCTGAAACTAGATGCAGATTGGACAAGTATTATATGCTTATTAGAAAATTCACAAACGCTGCATTTCGACTCCTCATTCGCGTAGACTGGGAGGAAAATGCATGTGCGGAATACAATGCTATACTATCTACACGAGGAGGACCGTTGTGGTGAGTCCCCTGACATCGTTCCGCCTTGCATACTTATTAGACCATAGTCCTGAAGACATCCGCGTACCAAGCAGCCTAGCCTATCATTTAGCAGACATCTATCTCGAGGAAATGGATAAAATCAGCGATCTCTCCTCCGTAAGTTCTTAATATGAACAGCTCTGCCAGCTGAATTTGACATTCGACACGACACTTAGACCTCAGCTGTTCCCCTTCTCAACTTGCTGTCACCATTCCTGAACATAGCTGCCCGCACGCACTCAAATATTACCTTTAACAGAATTCAGACATCCATATTTGATCCTCTATTCTTGGCTCTTTTTCCTGCTACGACATCAATCGAGTCCCCATATGATGGGTCAGACCCCAAGCGGAAACGAAGTCGGATGGCTTACCCTACTTTTCAACACCTTGTTCAAAATGCTCGTGGCGACGAGAGTCAGACAGGAGCGGTAAGACCCGTGGAGCTTCTCAGACAATTATATCAGAGAATATTTGATGTGGCGAGCAAGGAAGAAACAAGAGACGTCAATCGAAAGAAATTGTACGCTATGTGGAAAGATGGTATGGAGGAGATAAACCTTGACAAAGATGCCACTAGTTGATTTGTACATAACGCTTCCAAGTTAGTCTATCGAATTATTTTAGCGTCTAACTTGCTCCCGCTTAAATGTACGTATGCACGAACATGCGAAAGAAAGCACAGTTAGTGGACACCTGAGGTGAATGTCATTTTCTATCGTTACACAGTTGTGCAGAATTTTGCAAATTGCGATTTGGTACATGAATGGCCCAGCTGGATATTGTGGCCTCATGAGGACCTCGCCTAAATTTTCACATCACCATTAGCTAGTATTTGGAAGAAGTATTTGAAAGAAACTAGTACTGGTGCCGCGGCGCTATCTCGCAGGAGCTATGTCGTCTACGCGTTCACCAATAACTAGTCATGGTAAGCCCTCTCTTTTTGTCGCGCAGTAAGTTCGCTGATTGATCACTATGCTGAGTATAGTTCTTGATTCTTCCTTGGGAAAACCAGCAAGGGAGGTTCAAGTGATCCTGCAGGAAGGAGTTCTTGAATCTGGAAATATCATATTCTATGATGTATCGAGCGGGTGCGTCGACAATAGCCGTTTCTTTACCATATTTCCATCAACATAAATAAATCAACTCGATGTGGCAGCTCTACAGATAATGATGGCCGATGTTCCAACCTTCTCGAACCTGGATGCGTTTTGGCAGCCGGGGTTTACAAAGTCATATTCAAAACTCAAGAGTACTTCGACGCAACCAAAAGGGACTGTTTTTACCCGTTTGTCGAGGTAGGTGTGAGACTCTTTGTCCCTGATCTTTTACAAATGTGGGTTTCACTGGCATAAGCAGATCAGTTTCAAAATTTCAGCACCCAGCGAGCACTATCATATACCTCTCATAATAAGTCCCTACTCTTACACTACCTATCGCGGAAGTTGATCAGCAGTCTTGCTACATATTTTTGCCAAGGATCACCCCAGCTGGGGTATCCGAGTCTGACCAAAGACAAACCCAATGGATATGTATGTCTCATACCTATGATTCGTGATCAACAAACACCATAGTCTATTCGGTGGCATATTTGCAAACTTGTGTCAGATCACATTATCGCAAGCTGCTAACGCCGGAATTTCTGCTCTGGCATTGCAATCTGAATGATAAGAAGGAACTGGAGGGAATGGAGAACTACAGCGACACCCAACATTTCGATCAGTCCCGTTAACTGGGCTCGATATACCATGAAAGTCGCGTCCCAGCTCTATCATGGTAATACGTTATCATATTCCACTCCTTTAATCACACCACCTCGCAGTGAATGCTTCACATTATGTGTAAATGTTTCACGATTCCTCCGTAGATCCTCTGCCGCCTCTGAAAGAGTCACAATTAGTAGTTGAAAATCGAACATGGAATGTGCATATAAATTAAACCTTTATTTAATGGATCATCTGCATTAGGTTCGAGGAAAAGATACTGCAACCCGACCATGACAGAATTCAAATTGAGCACAGGCTTCCAGTCTTCTCGAAGGATGTTCAGACAGACATTCCCCTCCAAGTCTACGTTCGGGTGGTATATCTGGGTAAAGTTAGCAACACGTGTGAACTGACGAATCATCTGAGAGCCGCACCTTCGGAATGCACTTTACCTTAGGTGGTTCATGCGGATAGTTGGTATTGATGACGAAGGAGAACTGGAACGCGCCGCCCTTGTACATTCCTTTTCACGGATTAACCACGATTCTGAACATGAGAAAGTCTTCCAAACCTTCATCGGGTGTGATTGTGAGTTCAAAGCTGAGAAGGTTGGCGGCGTCTGGGTGGTAAAGTTTCATTGTCGATGGGAGATCAAGCTCAGTAAGATCTATAAACATGTTGTAAACTAGTAGTTCACAATAATGCATATATACAAGCCTTTCTGCACCCGGATTTGCGCTGCACTCGTCTTTGGCTTCTTCTTAGCCGCTGCCTCTTCGTTCTTCTTCATACTCCATATCTGTTCCATGGCAGTGAGAATGAATTACACATTTTTAAAGAGATCGGATCACCTTTATCATCTTGATTCCGTAAGATAACCTGGTAGTGCTTTAGAGTGGTGGACGAGCTACGAGTTTGACCAGCTGGTATTCGTGAGGCACTGCGCCTCGGTAGTTCCCGGGCCGAGTATTCGTTGTCCCACTATGTCCTCATTCTTGACCCTTCCAGTCATCGACCTCGATATCTTCTTATTCTCCCAGTCTAAGGATGAACAGCATCGTGAGTGCGTGAAGGTGTAGTTTCTCTTAGATTGATGTGCCATGGATGATACTGAATGTTTTGGTTAGGCGGCTGACGCGTTGATCACCTACGGTGCCCTTATCATACACGACTCACGTGTCCAAGAAGAGGACAACATAGACTTCCTTAATCTCCTTGAGGATTATTTCTCGCAACCAGATGAATTACTCAGGAGAGATGAACGGCCAGAACTATCCTATCAAGTTGGTGTTACGCTAGAGAACACGGAGAAACCTGTGTGTGCCATACATAAACCATGTCTTGATGTGATCAATCGTCTGGAACCTTCCGAAAGGCCTCTTGATATATCAGGACACAACCCTGATCCCAAGTGCCGATTCTTTTGGCGAATGTCCTCTCCACCGCCGTATAAAACCGCTTTTCCTGAGATAAATGCCCCCAATATTATCCCTGATGGTGAGCCCTTTGAAAATGTGTGGGTACCCACGTTGGAAAAATGGGGTAGCTGCATGAAGCAAGCAGTAGAGGACGTTGCCCAAATGGTAGCAATCGGTTTGGGCTTGGGCCGTGCTGTATTTACCGACGCTGGGAGATACGGGTGAGATACAATGAAATTGATATTCCTGTTTTATACAATATTTTCAGTCCCCACCTTCTTGCCCCAACAGCATCTGACCTTCGAAAGTATGGTGTAAATGACACTATACTCGCTGGGTTCCATACGGACCTCAATTTTTTGACCATTCATGGTAAATCACGTTATCCTGGTCTAAACATCTGGGCGAGAAATACGGGAAGACGCATTCCTGTAACATTTCCTAAGGAGGGCAAATATCTTCTTGTTCAGGTATGTTGAATCTATCGCATAGTGATGAACGGCTCTTGGGATACGGCTTCCCTTTCCCTACTTGTATATATGGCTATATTTACTTGGGGATTATATTTTCCAGGCAGGCAAACAACTAGAGCATATGACTGGTGGATTGATCAAAGCGGGCTATCACGAGGTTGTTGTAAATGACGCCACACTCGCTGTACGGAGAGAACTCCTTTTCTTTTTCTTTTTCTTTCTGACTCATCGGTAGGCCATGTCTTCGCGGGCTGTGGCATATCCAACTCGTCCACAGATTCGTATTTCTTCGACGTTCTTCTGGCATCTTTCCTCCGATTTCGATCTGGCTGTTATTCCTCGGCTCGCAGAACAAGCTGCTAACTACAAGGGGATATCGGAAGACCACCTTGACAACGCCCAGCTGCCTGTGTATGAAACTATGAAAGTTGGACAACAGGTGCAGAAGTACGTGGTATTTCTGACCATTCTCACCCCGCTTGTTTACCTCTCCCTCATATTTCTTTACAGTGAATTGAGACATATCGCGCTAATGTCATGAATTTAGCAGTGTCACCATATTATGTATCAGTCAGTATCTGTAACCCAATCATTTGGTCATGCATGATCCCTGTTAATGTGATACATGCATCTAGTGTGATAGAAAATGAAATAGTTATAGCTATTTTTATTTTATTTTATTTCTTTTGTTTTTGTTTTATATTTCTTTTGATAATCCTGGGGTGGCTGTGATGGTGCTTATTGATTATATAATTGGAGTCTGTATTCTGATCTAAATAGACTAGCTGCGCTGGTGGCCTTCGGCCACCCGGCAGCTCCTGTGGCTTCGCCACAGGGGCGAACCCTCGCTACGCTCGGCTTCAATGCAAGATAGTGAATCCTTACTCCACCCTTGAACCTTTACACTTCTCAATTTTTATTTTTTAACTAATTCTACTGTCTCTTTAACACACCTTTGTCTTTCTGAATCTTTGTACTTACTCCTTTCACTCCTTACTTTTATTCTTTCATCCCTTCTCAACATTCATCCTATTTCCCTCCATCTAT
>QMFG01000071.1:0-14470 GCA_003314545.1 Ramaria sp. MG151 | reverse complement strand
CTTCCTTCTGCTGTGGCCGATTGTATGGACACTCTCGATGGGTTTCGGCGTCGAATATGACCGAAGGGCGTCGATATTGCACAAATAGGCGGGATTTTGCATGACGCTGTCTTCGCTAATATCACAAATATTTAGCATCACAATAGTCTGTATTGTGCAACAGACGACTTTATCCACCAATATTGACCGTTATTTCTATTCATCCAAAAGGGTTCTTTTAAAGGATGTATGTTCTTTTCCTTTTAGGGCAGGGAAAATCCAAGTCACGGTTCTGTAACAATTCTGATGGGAGCGAGCGGAGGTTGAAGTAATTTGGAAGAATTGGTCGGTGCTAACCAGTCCTAACTAGGTCGTAGTTTGAGGTCAAGCCTCGCTAAGCTACAAGTAACTATCTACTGATTTTTATACTAGGTAGTTAGATCCTCTTGTCTGATTAGACTCCGACCTTGGTGCATGGCTTCTTTCTCTACGGAGCGTGACCGTCACTGATCGGTGAGTCCTTACAATCATGGATCTTTTCGACTCGTTGTCTTCTGGAATGGTCTATGGTTCAAAACCAATCAGGACTATCGGTATGCATACTGCGGGAGAGGTGAAATCATATATTGGTTTTGAGACGCTTTCCATCCTGAAGGACTTACGTAGCCTACACGCATAATAATTCAAGGCTTTCCATTGCTCGTTGGTGACACGCTCCTTTTGAAACGTGCCTTTGCAAAAGCTCACTATGACCATGTTCGCATGAGGCTTATGCACGAGCCTCGAGGCCATCGCGACATGTACGGTGCAATCCTGGTACAGGAAACGGAATTAGTCCGGGCAGGAAGGGCTGATATTGGAGTGCTTTTCTGCCATAATGGTGACTTAATCTGTTGCAACAGCGTCTGACCCTGCTTATCTTTTATGCAGAGGGCTTTTCAACCATGTGCGGCCACGCAACCCTTGCGCTCGGGCGTTTCCTGGTCGATACTTACGATGCCGCTGTTTTCCCGAGGCGTAGCCTCCTTTCGCTTGATACCTATAATCAGCGTATGGATTTGACCCTTCATGCGCCCTGTGGGCCCGTGGATGTCTCTGTCCCTATTGTCTCGACCGCAACTACAGCCGGGTCGGGCGTCGTCAAATCGGATCCTTCTCGCACGGTCTGGTTTCTATCAGTTCCATCTTTTGCAGCGGCTATAGACCTTATTCTCAATATCCCCAGCGCTTATTGCTGGCCCGAGCTCCTCGCTTCTCGTTCCCAGGAGGTGAAGATTGACCTTGCATTCGGCGGTGCATTTTACGCCATTGTCTCCGTCGACGCGCTAGGATTTTCTGGAGAATACTCGCTCGATGCTGGGATTGATAGTGGCGAATATCAGATTGATGCACTGGATAGAGCAACCAGACTTTTGAAGGCATATTTGACGGACACGCAGGACGTCAGGAAGCTGCTGCGTCACCCAAGTTCTCCGGATCTCGAATATCTTTATGGTGTCATTGTGGTCGATCCTTGTCAGCCGAAGACAGCTGGGGATGTGAAGTGTCCTCTAGGATCTCTGAATGACACTTCGGAAGTTGGCATTTGTTTTTTTGCCAACCAACAGATCGATCGCTCTCCTTGCGGCTCCGGCGTTTCTGCCAGAGTTGCGCTTGCGATGGCCAAAGGAACAAGGCAACTGGAAGACCCACGAACCTATCATTCTTTGGTGACAAAGCGTAAGGGAGAAGGGGCGTTCATAGCAAGCGCCGTCGAGCGGGTACTCTTGGATCACGACGACGGGATCCCCGGCATGACCGGAGAGCGGGAGGCATGGGTAGTCAAGGTAGAGGGAAGTGCCTACTACACTGATGCCTCAACATTTGTAGTAGAGGACGACGATACCATCGGCAGAGAAGGATTTATCCTTTGTTAAACAACGTAAAAGGTACCGTATCGGCGCTGAATCTATAATTGTCCATGAGCACCTGCAACGAAAGTTCTATTTCAGATTTCCGTCCACTTTTTTTCTCTGATTGATGGCCGCAACAGATATTGTACCTAATTTGTGATCGGGGTGGTCCCCCGGCGACGGGAACTTGCCGGCATGTCAGCGACGGACCTCACACACGAACAACTCCAGGGAGAACGGGTCAGTGTGGGACGACGGGTGCTCGGCCGTAGAAGCGGGCAGGCACGGCCGGAAAGGTACGAATCTCAGGTAGAAAGAAGGAAAGTCCATTGTTAGCGATCTTGGGGCCATCGCTTCCGATAAACTACATAATACAAGTTCCTTCGCTGCACAAGCTTGTGGCTAAGGTAAATGTGTGTTCGTATGGAAGCGTATGGGAGTGACTTCCGAAGACACTGCTAGTCTAACTATAAACGGGGAACTCGTTCACTCTATGATTGACAAGACTTCAGGCAAGCTCGTTCTTCACGCCCCTGTAACAATAACCCGTGGATTACACATGAAATGTATCGTAAGGCGATGAAATTTGCTATGCCTGTTCTAGTAGATTGAGCATACACATATTAACCGTGCCGGATAAATAGTCGCTCCGTAAACATTTGTCTAATGCTTGCTCCACTGTCCAGTGATGATTGGGATTGACAGTAGAGGGTTGCAGATCACATCGTTCTTAGTCGTCGCTTCGTGGTGATGACTAAGGCTGATGACGAGGTTCTAGAGCATAATCGCTCAGTTTTTCATCAAAGGACAAAGAAGTTCTGGTCGTCAGGAATGAATTGGCGTATTAAAGAAGCAACGCGTGGCGGCAGTAATTGATTTGTTGCTAAGCTCCGACTAAGCAAAGGCTGTCACATTGTCACAGCAACAATTTCAGTCCTGCTCGACGTTGAGGACGTCCCGTTCGACTTTACCGGCGACACCTCAGTTGATACGGCACTGCTACGCCCCTCACACTCTTTATTATTAATGTTTTGAGTATTCCAAATGTCGCACCCTCATTTTGGAGCCCCTCGTTATGTGTCCTCCGATGTTCCTATCCTAACGACTCGGGCACCCACGCAGTCTAGGCAGCCGCACACGGGCACACTGCATCGCGGAAAGACACTTACTCGACCAGAGCGTGGTGTTGCCCCTGTTCCTCTCATTAATCCCACCGCTATCTCTATATCAGGCTTGCCGTCCCATACCCGTCCAGCGCAAGGCGCCAGCGGCTGGTCTCCATGGAGCATATTTGCGCATACCGTCACCTTTTGGGCCCCCTCGTTCCTTCTTTCTACCATAGCCGGTCTCAGAGACCGTGCTACTCGGCAGGCGTGGCGTGAAAAGATTGCCTTGTGCTTTATTGCACTCTTACTTGGTGGTGTCGTCGGCTTCTTCACAGTCGGTCTCAACAGGGCACTTTGTCCAAACACTTCGGGAACAAGCCCAAGCCGTTTCATCGCCGTAGGTTCTGACCCTAGTATGTTGGGAATACAAGGGATGGTTTACAACATCTCGGAATCGAAAATCACACCTCAGGTCAACTTTTACCAGTTAGCAACTGAGTCACCAGTTCAAGATATCACCACTTTGTTCACCCGAACTCCTGCTAACTTTCCGGCCTGTAATGGCTTGAACTTTCAAGTTGCCTCCGACACCCCATGTCCGAACGCCACCTCCTGCCCCCTCCCCTTGCTTGGTCAATCCACATTCTCTCAACTAGCTCTCCTTAATACCTCGAAGATTGTGGGCTACGACTGGGGCCATATTCAAACATTCAAATATTACATGGTCATCGATGGTGCAGTCCTCAATTTTACCCCATACATGACAGCGCACATCAATCCCATCCCCAATGACCCCGTAGACACTGCAATCCGCACTGTTCTTGCGCAGCAGAGCGGCAAGGATGGTACTCGTCTTTTCTACCACCGCGCCAACCTCAAGTCTACCGTCCCTTGCTTAATGGAACGTTACTATGCTGGTAACATCGACAAGATTACTCCCGGCTGCTTCGTCTCGCAGCTCGTGCTCTACACCGGCTTGATTGTCATCTTGGGGCTCGTACTTGTTCGTTTTGCCATGGCTTGCGTGTTCAATTGGTTTATATCTGCACGGCTCGTTGCCACACCGAAGAACCTCAGCCGGACAGTTATTAGCCCATCCGTTCTTCCTGAGGGCGCAAACATGGCAATCAACAACAGGAACGGCACTGCGCCTTGGGCTGGTCCTGGAGGTGTTCATCACAACAAACTGGTGAACAAGGCACACAATCCTCCTGCAAATATTACCATGTCCCAGATCGGTGCGGAGCTGTTCGCAATCTGCCTCGTCACTTGTTACTCTGAGGGCGAGGAGTCTATTCGCACGACACTCGACTCTATCTCTGCCTCGTCGTATTCAGACTCAAGAAAGCTTTTGTTTGTCGTGTGCGATGGTATGATTACCGGAGCAGGCGAAAAGCGGAGCACGCCTGACATTTGTGTTGGTTTACTCGAGGCGGATCCACGGTTTGGGAACCCCGAACCTATGGGTTATATCGCTGTGGGTTCAGGGACTAAGAGAGAAAATCGAGCTATGGTTTATGCTGGTCATTATAGTAAGTCGCTACTGTCATCCTTGTGGTCGGGCATTAAAAGTTGTTGCAGCTGTCGCTGGGCGTCGAACTCCAACAATAATTGTCGTCAAATGTGGCACAGAGGCTGAGGCGCAGGCCGAGAAGAAACCTGGGAACCGTGGAAAGCGCGATAGTCAGCTCATTCTCATGAACTTCTTCACCCGCGTGACCTACAATGATCGGATGACACCCCTTGACTTTGACATATTTCGTAAAATCCAGTCTCTTATGGGTGTTAC
Source organism: Ramaria sp. MG151 (assembly GCA_003314545.1). NCBI lineage: Eukaryota > Fungi > Basidiomycota > Agaricomycetes > Gomphales > Gomphaceae > Ramaria > Ramaria sp. MG151. The sequence continues at coordinate 9,704 of QMFG01000071.1, read as the reverse complement.
GGCTGATTTCATTGAAGTCTGTCTGATGGTCGGTGTTTCAATCTTAACTTTATTGTGTTGCTGACGCTAGTACAGGTCGATGCCGACACAAAAATCTACCCTGACTCGCTTCGAATGTTGGTCAACAGTATGCAGCATGACAACTTTATCATGGGAGTGTGCGGCGAGACGCGAATAGCGAACAAGCGACAATCATGGGTGACAGCGATCCAAGTTTATGAGTATTTCATCTCGCATCACCTTGCCAAGGCTTTCGAATCCGTGTTTGGTGGTGTTACCTGTCTTCCTGGGTGCTTTTCAATGTACCGACTCAAGGCTCGGAAAGCGAACGACGACGACTGGGTGCCAATTCTCTGTAAACCTGAGATTGTGCGTGAGTACAGCCAATGCGAGGTCACGACACTGCACCAGAAGAATTTGCTTCTTCTCGGTGAGGATAGATTTTTGACAACGATTCTCTTACGGGCGTTCCCCAACCGGAAGATGATGTTTTTACCCCAAGCGCGTTGTCGCACGGTTGTGCCCGACACTTTCAGTGTTCTGCTTTCGCAACGCCGGCGGTGGATCAACAGCACCATCCACAATCTTATGGAGCTCGTGCGTGTCCGTAATCTTTGTGGGACGTTCTGTTTCAGCATGCAGTTCGTCGTATTCATGGATCTCCTCGGAACGGTGGTGCTTCCTGTGGCGATCACTTTGACCTATTCTCTTGTGGTCAACATGGTACTCAGTCCCCCAAAAACGTTCGACGAGGCCATCCCCCTCATGTTACTTTTAGCTGTGATTGGGCTACCTGCTGTGCTCATTCTCATCACAACTCGCAAAGTGGTTTATATCTTCTGGATGTTAATCTATCTCGTCGCGCTCCCTATATGGAATTTTGTGTTACCGGTCTATGCGTTCTGGCACTTCGATGACTTTTCATGGGGTGAGACACGGTAAGCATTTCGTTGCGTGTTGCCCGAGTCGTATCGTTGATTGTATTGCAGCAAAGTGCAAGGCGAAGCTAAGGGCCAAGGTCACGATGGGGGAACTGGCACCTTCAACGGTAGCTCCGTCCCGCTACGACGATGGGAAGACTGGGAACGGTCCCGTTTACGAAAAATCCGACGTGAAGAGAAGAGGCGTCGTGGTCTTGCACGTGCTTTTCCTAACGGCTTCCAAAGTACCGAGTTCCTCCGGGGAGATGCAGGTAGTCAGTATGACGGATCCGACACAATTTCGATGGTTTCTTCGGAGGAGGATATGTGGGGTGGTCAGATTGGGACATACAATGAGAACAGCTCACTGTATCCACCACCGCCACCCGGCGTAGTACTTCCTCATGAAGAGATGATCAACACTGCGAGGACATTGGACAAATATGAGATGGCGGCGATGTTGGAGAGTGGCTTTGATGATCGACCCACGCAAGATTCCAACCCGTCGCTATCATCATTTTCATCGACGTCGCGATTTATGGATGCGAGTGGGGCACCAGTTGGCACAGCACGATATCAACTGACCGATGCGCCATCATCTCCGCGGCTGGACACATATATTAGTTCATCGCCTCGCTCAAGCGGGACACAGTCTGCTCGACAGCCTGGCTCACCCATGGCAACTGAGCACGCGGATGTCGGAGGGGAGCGGAGGACACACACAAAGCAGTGGAGTGCAGGACGCCCAGGTGATAACGGACGTGGCAGATACGGACCTTTAGGACCTTTGGACCCTGGCGGCCGTATCTGATTGTATATTTTTTCCGCTCATTTTCTGTTAAGCATCCTCCTTGTTGACATTCATTCTTTGGTAATCATATCCATGGATATACCCGCCACAGTTTTTGTGGTTCCTGTGCCGGTTGTTTGTAGCTTTCAGACTGACTTGGGAGTCTACATATTAATAGAAGATAAAATATAGACAGCAGTTACAAACAAGTAACCGGACGCGTTGTTTGCTCTTGTATGCTTCTCAGGTGGAGCCAATTACTCGAGTGAAATTCCCACGCCTCTCACCATTATGGGGCACTTTCGTTGACCTTCGCCATTCTCACCAAGCCTAGTGCCACATCTTTTCTTCCTGAACCACCACCACCTCTAACTCTATTTCTACGGACTGTTCGCAATCTAGGTTATTTCGCCTGGAGTTGTCGAGCACACAAGCCCCACGCAACCTCCGCTAAACTCCATAACATAGCCACTGTCCTCCTTGACGCTTAGCCACCGCTGTAGACAGCTGTCGTCGCCAAGGTACGATTGTCTCTTCGTATATATATCACTGATCCCCCAATGTCTCTACGCACTGTCTTTAAAGCGTCGATAATTATGAGCGCGCCTCCGCCTCTCGAGACGTTGCCAGATGCATTACTAGACAGTGAGTATAACAAGAGTCGGGACTATCATGTCAATCGCTGATCGTAATACTCGGGCGTATGTAGCCTTGGTGTCCTACATCTTGCAGGCATGCCCCTCACTCGCTTCTGAGCTCCTCTCGGCGTTTGGTGCACGAATCCACGCCTCGGCCGTGCGAGTGCTATTTACTTCCATCACACTCCCTGACGATGCGCGCTATTTTCTGACAATTGATCCCCCTCGCCTCGTATCACCGCATCTAGTTTCTGCTCTCCTGTTGAACCCGGATCGCTATGCACGTGCAATAAAGAAATTAACCATAACGGACGCGGATCTTCCACCTCCTTTTGATGCCTTGGAGTTGGAACGATCTCCTGGCTTGGTGATGATTGATGAAGAGGACAGTGATACTCAGATCACTTCGAAACACACTCGTGTCGCTGTTCAGCCTATGCCGGCAACGAGCTTGAATCAGCTTCTCATGATATGTATGAACTTGGAGCAGTTTATGTGGTGCAGCTCTAATCCACCTCCGGATGGAGTATGCGAGGTTTGTTTTACTATTGCGCTTACTGCATTCGTACTCATAGCCGATGCCAGGTTCTTGCAGACCATTGTCCTCGTCTTGTAAATTTCACTTTCCAGCCTGATGCGCCACTGCGTACTGTGCGTGGAACACAGACCACAACAGTTTCCCCTCCCAGCAGGCGTCCAGCGGTGCCTAAATGGGATGCGCCGTCACTTCTACTGTTAGCAGCTCTGCCAATCACTAAACTCCACATTGCAAGGTTGTCTCAGCAGGGTTCGCGTGCCCTCGCGGTTCTGTTCACTCACCTCGGTGAATACTCCCTTCTCGAAGATGTCAGCCTCGACTTCGTGTGGCTTGATGATCCATTATGCGAGAGGGTAGTCGAAGCTGGACGGAGAATCAGAAGACTCAAAATCGGCACCTGCGGTACGAAACTTACTGACAAGGGACTTGTCAGGATCTTTGAGGGCTGTGATGCATTAGAAGACTTCGGTTTAGTTGAGGCACAGGGTGAACTTGCGCGCGACGCTGCATTCACTGCGTACATTACGTTGACTCTTTCTAGGTCGTCTCAGTCGAAACTTGTGGTCAAAGTTTGCTTCAATGCCATCTCATCTTCGCAGGTTCCAAATCGCCATTTCAGAGAGCGGCCCACACCATTCCTGGACAGCAGATCATCTCTTGTCATTTCCTAAACTTCAGCTCGGTGCACTTTCACATTTGTCTGTAATGAGGCTTGTTCCGTCCCCTCATTTTCCACCCTCGAGTAATGTCCTCGAGTACGACGCAAAGATCGACGATGTAGCCACCCTGAAGGCTATCCCCAAAGAAGTTGTCGCAGTCATTAGAGAAGCTTCGGCTCTCACTGTGCTCGAATGCGACTGGTGGTCATGGAAACCTGAAGATGTCAAGTTACTCTTAGAGCAGTGCACTCAGTTGGAGGTTATGATTTTACTTCTTGCAGTTCATTTTCTTACTTAAACACTATTCTTCGCCAGCTTCTCAAGTTGTCGTTCGATGCACCATTCACCAAACTTCTAACCATGACTTCAACTTTCACACCTCTCACTCGACTCCTCAAGCTCTCGGTCTCTATACCCCAAGGACATGCCTTGGGACCTAATCCAGTTCCTGTGTCCCCACTAATAAAATCACCTTCTCACCCTTTAACACCTGCTGCTTCACCTGTCCGTCGTAGAACATCTCTTCCATCTCCAGACTTTGAAGCTTCGCAGTTTTTCTGTGCCGATGAGATGAAGCTCAGCGGACCAGCAGATCCGTCGTTACCTCCAACGAGAGAAGTGAAGAGGTTTGTAAAAAAATGTCCAAGATTAGTCGAATTGGGTAAGTGCGCTCTCGCGCGATCTCGCTCTTGCTGTATCGATGGATTACCCCAGAATGGTATGGTCGCAACGCGCGTGGAAAATGGCTCATATTCCGGTCTGTGACAACATCGAAAATCAACACAAACGTAGCCGTAGAGTATTACCCTCCTGTAGCCTCTCACAACATATGGAAGCGCGCCATTCGCGAGAAAGCCGCACTTGAAGCCTTCCAGTCTGGTGGCAGCCTTTCTGAAAACATTGAACGACAAGGACAGGCCTGGACTGGACTCAAGGCAGAGCAGTACTTCGCTGACAAGGCGGCTGAAAAAGAGAAGGAAGAACTTGCATCCCCTATGGAGAAATCTGGCCGATCTAATGGCACCGGTAAACGGTCCTCGATTTCGTTGACATCCGTTTCCGCCAGTGCCTCCACCATGATAAGCATTGACCGACAAAGCGGAAATAATCATTCACCTCAGCAGCCTTTCACCCCGCTTTCCCCTCCAACATCAACAAAATCATTCGCAACTCCAGATCTTGCTCCAGTGGCAGCATTGGAAACGGCTACGAGAACTTCAGGTCAGTCTACTCAGTCCCCAAGGCGAACACCATCAGAACCGTCTCTCCATACCAATGGTGGCAGCAGTCGTATTCGAAGTAATGCATCATCCGGGCCTTCTCACGGTGGGTCTACATCTTCCAATGGCAGAGGGAGAAATGGCAACACGGCAGGTGGGCATCGTGACGGACGTGGTAGAGGAGGTAGCTCCTCCGGTAAGTCGGCTGGTGGAGGGCCAAGGCGAAGTTCTACTACTAATGGCGGCGGCGGGTCGATACGCAATGGTGGTAGCGGTGGACGGGGTCGCGGAACTGGTCGAGGAGGAAGACGAAAAGCGCCGACGGCTACCAACTGAGTTTCCGCAAAGGTAAACCACGAAAACACCACCCTCCAACACACGCGCTTTTAATATCAATTCCCTTGTCTTCTTGTGCTACTATCCGGTTTGCCTCTGCCTTCAAGCTCGTGTCCCTGATTGAATGTATGCCACCTTGGGCACGTATTAAATGTTTTTAAGTACCGTGAAGAACTTTTCACCCGTTTAGACATCATGCACACTTGATGAAATCCTTGTACTCTCGGCAATGTCGAGTCCGACTCTGAGATAATTTTTTTTACAATCTGCATGTACGACAAAATGTTATCCAGTTTAAACCATTTCAAGCTCAGCTTATAAACCCTTACACCAATCAAGTTATAAGCTGAACCGTACTCTTGTGTACGTGACCCATTCTTCGAGCGGTCCATTGAGACATAGGCAAGGAATGGCTTCGTTTGTCAAAGGAAAGTTGAAAGCTGCGAGGGAATATCTTGGGAAGAAAGACTACAAGGCGGCGGAAGAGGCAGCCTCACAGGTATTGGAATACGAGCCTTCAAACTATAACGCGTTCGTGTAACTCTTATTACATCACCGGCAATTATATATCTACGATCCAGAAATGTCTTTCTGGGTTTGGCATGCTTGGAGCTTGGAAACCACTCGAGAAGTGAGCAGGTAAAACCTTTAGATGAGAAGGGACGCAAGCAATCAGCCTTACTTATTCATTCAGGCGTATACCAAAGCTATTGAATCCAGTCCAGAGCAAGCGTTAGCCTGGCAGGTTAGTTTGATGGCCTAATGGTCTCCTTGCGAGCAGTCAGTAGTCTTGATACTTTCGTAGGGCCTGTCTAAATTCTACGAGCGTACAAATCGGTGGCGGGAACATGCAAACACACTACGCCGACTTGCGGACATTTTTGCACAACAGTACGCATTCTATTCTCTGCAGCTTTTTTGAGTTTAAAAAAATGTGACTCGGAGTAGGGAAGACTCGATGAAATGTGCCGAAGCACTGCAAAAGTACATTGAGACTCAGCGGTCGTATGGGACTCGTGAACAAGTGCTTATCTTCCTTGTTGGGTCTCCCATTTGCTGAAACAATCGGTCAGGTCATCGATGCACTCGGTTTGCTTCTACCAAACTCCCCGTTGTACTCAGCATTGTGTGCGCTACCGGAACCTGACCCTACAGCTCCAACTGCTGCAACAGCCACTTATGCAGTGCAAGTCTCTATTCACAATTATTTACCCCCCTTGGAGGAAATAATTTCCCTCGTGGAAGAGGACGAAGAAGAAAAGATAAAAAAAGAAGTGGAGAGACGCAGGATGAGACTGGGAGCTAGTCGACCCGAGAAAATCAAAGTTGAGGTTGGACGGGAAGTCTGGGAAACTTCCATAGTGAGTTGTATCTCTTCATTTCTTCAGCTGTATATATACGTCCTCTTGCCAGTTGCCGTCCCTGTACAATGAAGTACTCAACCACCCCAATACCAGCGACGACCTCCGTAGATCCACAGAGGCAAAGTTACTACGACGCAAATATCAACACTTGGAATCTGTGCCAGCAACATCCAGCTCAAAGCAGAAGCTACTGAATGAGGTAGAAGAACTCAGCAGTGGGGCCGTCCTACTCGGTCTTCCAGACGAATTAGCCTGGATGTTCTTCATTGAAAGTAAAGACGTTTATAACATTGGTATGTTAATTGTCATATACGTGAGCGCGAGTGGCGCTAAACATATATTGTGTCAGAGGAGTATGGTTTTCGAACACTTCGTCGATTCATTGCTATCTTTCCAAATTTGCCTTTGACAAAGCTGCTTCAAGGATATTTTAATTATCTGCACCTCCCCATTGGCCTAGAAACTAAAGACGAGGACGAATCTCCCGAGGCTCTGCCTGAGAGTAATGACGCGTTTTCCTCTATTCTGGTTTGTAATAGTATTTTGTCTTCCTTTTTGTCCTACATACCGCACATGTAGGATGTTTCTGCTGATCATCCGAACTGCCTTCTGGCCCACCGAATCCTTTCCGAACTTTATGGATTAGAAGCTGATTATGAAAATGCTGTCAAGACTGCTGAGAGTGGATTGGAACTCTTGAAAAAGACGGAAGCCAGCTATGGTAAACAATTACCACGGAAAGCATCTCGTTTAATTTCTTCTTTTCTCCTGACTGACTTATTTTCAGGGTAAGGATGGCTTTTCAGGTAGCACTTGGTGTTGGCCTGGTGAAGTTGTTTCCTCCAAAGCATCATATCCGAGCTATGGACATCCTGTCCGACGTGTTAACTCAGGATTCAAATAACATTCCTTGCCTCATGAGTCACGGATGTGTTTTACAGTATAGCGGTCATTGGTCCGAGGCAGAGAACGTCTTCAAACGCGTCGAAGAACTCGAACCCGATCATAATGTCCGACTGGAAGCTAGAGAAGAGCAGGCATGGTGTATAGTAAAAACCGGTCGCTTGGAAGAAGGTATTACTGAGCTCAAAGAAGTTGTACAAATACTCGATGACGAGGAGGGCAAAGAGGAACCAAAAGCCAGGGCTTGGTGGAGATTAGGAAAATCTCTTTGGGAGTCCGGAGGTACGTGAGTTTTACTGTCGTATATGTGGCATTCCCACACAACTGTGAGGGCAGGTGACGGTAGGGAGACGGCTTACAAGCATTTCATAACTTCCCTGAAGCGCTCTTCGACCTTCGCCCCAGCCTTTACTTCATTGGGCATATACTATGCAGAGGTGGCATCTCCACCGGACCTTGATCGATCCTCCAAATGCTTTCAAAAGGCGTTTGAGCTTGATGCGCGTGAAGGAGAGGCGGCTCGAAGACTCGCGGAAGGTTTCGCTGAGGAACGGGAGTGGGATCTGGTTGAGGTTGTTGCCCGTAGGACTATTGAGGGTGAAGGTGGCCTTGAAGGGGGTAATATCGGGAAGAGGGAAAGGATTGGCACGAGGTATTCACCAACGAATGCTTGGGCGTGGAAGGCGGTCGGGGTCGTCGAATTGGTATTATTTATGTTTTAGATAATGCCTGCCTGCTGATGGTCGTCTACAGAACAGGCGTAGCTACTCGGCAGCAACGCAATCGTTCCAAGTAGCTTTACGTGCCGATCAGGATGACTTTCTCTCTTGGCAGAGATTAGGAGAGTCATATGCAAAATCTGGTCGTCATGCAGCTGCTATAAAGGCCCTGAAAAAGGCTCTGGACTTGCGGCCCGACGACTGGATGTGCCTGTACTTATTGGGAGACGTTTACAGGTTGATGGCAGACTATTCAAGCGCAATTCAGGTATTTGAGGACATCCTGAAACTGCAACCGGCCGAGATATGTGTCTTGTTATCTCTTGCAGACACACATCTCGCATATGCTCGCAGTCAATCAGCCGAGGGGTTTCATTCCCGAGCGGAAAGTTCTGCAGTTGCTGCGATTTTGGTGACATTGGGACTCCTGGAAGAAAGCCCTGGCTTCCGGCGAATCGCGTGGAAGATAGCTGCAGACGCGGTATTTGAGCTTTCTCGGTCGGTATCCTTTCATGACGTAGAGCCGGTTGGAAACGCTTTGGTGTCTCTTGCTTGCTTGATCAATATCCCCGAAGCGGATAATCCCATCAAAGAAGTTCTCGATTCTCCACTCCCAAATGAAAACCACAATGTCAATGGGCACACAGCCCTTCAGCTGGCAGTGAGCGCATATAATTACCGTATCTCTTTGGATAGCTTGGATGATGCTTCGACTGCGACTGCGTGGTTTGATCTCGGAATGGCTTTGACCCGTTTCTCGTACCAAACAAAGGTCGAAGAGAAATCTCGCATGGCATCCACTAAAGCGAAATGCTATGTTCAAAAAGCCCTAGCCATTAATCCTGGCAACGACGTGTATTGGAATGCGCTAGGTAACCTTAATTTCGTAGAGAACCCAAAGATATCACAACATGCATACATCAAAGCACTGGAATGCGATGAAAAGGTAAGAGGCTGTCGCCTAGTATTGAGTTGTCACTTACTTCCCGCCAGAATGTCCTCACTTGGACCAACCTAGGGCTACTTTACTTGTATCACGGTGACGCTGGAGTTGCCAACGAAGCATTATTTCGTGCACAGACCCTTGACCCTGATTATGTCCTGGCATGGGTGGGGCAAGGACTTGTTGCAACGGCAAATGGACACCATAGAGAATCTCACGCTCTTTTCGCCCACGCAGTCAGTCTCTCTGCCGACGTGGTATGTTTTGTAGACTTCATGCGGTGTCACCGATGACAACTGATGTTGTTCCTCCTTAGCCCGAGGCCGACTTGGAACTCTCTAAACGAGCATTCGAGCGGCTTGCTGATCCAAACGTGACACAGACACCTCCTCATGAGCTACTACTCCCTCCATTCCATGCTCTTGATCGTTACTGCAAGCAAAGACCAAATGACGCCGCCGCTTTACATCTTTTTGGTCTTGTTTGCGAGCGCCTTGATCTTATTTCGCGCTCTCTGGACCTCGTGTCCAAGTCAATCGCTCTTCTTGAGCACTCGTATGAAGAAACTGAGGATGTACACACTGAAGAACATTTTGCAGCCGCTAATTGTACTCTTGCCCGCTTGCGTCTGGCCAGCGGAGATTTTTCTGGGGCCGTTGAAGCATATACCACTG
>QMFG01000070.1:0-61046 GCA_003314545.1 Ramaria sp. MG151 | reverse complement strand
TTGGTTTCCTTTTAATCTCATTCTCTTCTGGATCCCCTTACCAGTGTCTGGTTGGCATTGTGGGTAGGCTTTAGGGTTCGAGTCCCTGAGTCAGGCCTAGGGAGAAGGCCAGGGCTGGGTGGTGTCCCGCTGGTTCTAGCTCCTAGCATTGCCCAAGAATCAGTACCCGCGTGAGTTGCCCTTACACCTTTCATGCTGGACACAGGCCGACATCCTCGGATGGGATTTGAACCGAGACCGCCTGAATCCCACATGGAGACAGTGAACGAGTTCAAAGACCAAATGGAGAAATCATTAGAGGAAGCCAAGTCAGCGTTAGCCAAGGCAAAGGATGACATGGCTCGGTACTACAACCAACGCCAAACCCTGGCTCCGGAATACAAGGTGGGCAACCAGGTGTTTCTGGACGCTTCGGACATTCGGACGACCCAACCATCCCCGAAACTTGCACACCGCTACCTCGGGCCATATGTCATCCAACGGAGGGTTGGACACAACGCGTATCGCCTCCAATTACCATGATCAATGGCTCGATTACACCCAGTGTTCAATGTTGTCAAACTCCTTCCGGCGCCTGAAGACCCTATTCCTGGTCAGAAGTCCAAGCCACCACCCCCACCCGAAATTGTAGATGGGGCCGAGCACTACACAGTGGAACGGATCCTTGACAGTCGGTTTCACAGAGGCCAACTACAGTTCCTGATCAAATGGGAAGAGTATGGGTATGAGGAGAACACTTGGGTTCCGGAAGCAGATGTCTCGGCCCCGGACAAAATCTGAGAGTTCTATCAAGCACACTCTGGAGCACCTCGGAGGGTTCGCTCAACAGCATTCGACACCATTATAGCACGTGCTTCGAGGACGCAACACTCTCGGAGGGGGCTGATGTCAGGGGACAACCTGTTTTCACCAAGCCCTCCACCTCCAAGGCCCTTACACTTGCGAAGCACAAGTCCGAGGCACGGGAACCTCGGTCCAAAGCCTCCAAGCATGAACCTGAAGTCTCGGACCTCTAGTCCGAAACCTCGGACCACCCGAGACCTCGGCCAACCTCGGGGTAGAACTCAAATATTTGATCCAAACCTTCGGCCTGACATCCGACCTTCGTCAGGGTCGAAGCGCCTTATGGGGATAGGAGTCGGACAGGGTTGACAGCGCGTAGGGGTGCCCCTGGTTGGGCGTTAGGTGGTCGTATATAGTCTTTTCACTAGTAGTGGGGATCCCTAGACTTTTCTCTTTGGATTTCCCCTCTACTAGGTGAGAGTTCCTTCACTGTATCTTTTTACACATATATATATCTTTGGATTTCCCCTCTACTAGATACCTACAGGTGCTAGGAGGGTTGCCCTTACATTCGGTATATAGCTAAACACATCTGCATGTATGTTCCCTAGTTCAATTATTGTATGTCAACTTGATCTTTCTACTTACACTTGTCAACTCGCCCTCAACTCGCCTTAAAACAACAACTTTATATTTGAGTGAGCACTCCAATTCTACTTTCACTGGTTAAACCCACTTCAAAGAACGTGAAATCATTGGCTGTGATTGACATGAACTGCAAAGTTCATTCAGTCTATGAGATAGAATCCTTTTGGAACCTCTATCTCTTCGGAAATATGCATTTCAGTCACAAACATTCCGAAAGCCATTCGCTTTTACTGTAGGATTTCTGTTTACTTTCATAAACCATTTTAGTGTCATTAGGAACATTTCCAAACAGATTTACTAACACGACATTCATCCATAACTTTTATCACTGATATTTGGATTCTGACACTAAAGTATATGTATACTAATTAAAGGCCATAGGAAACAAAGAACAAGGGTGGTAGGAAAATTGTGAATGAAGAAAAAGATTAACAGACCAACAATAACTCTTGAAACATGTTTCCGAATCGCATGGCTCTTTGGGTAGAACTAACTGTCCCTAAATCCTTCAGAGGGTGAGCCTGAGGGTCTAGAACATTCATATCGTAGAGTATGATGATATGGAATGTCATTGCAAGCTTCCACACAATAGAAATAACTTGATCAATGAGTTCATTGGAAAAGATGGGGATAGTGATGGGGATAGTCAGGGTGCTTCTCTTCCAGAAAAGATTATGATCGGACCTGGTTATTGATTGTTTCACTAAACACTTCATGGAGTGATTCCTGAACTGGATTGGGTGACCAGATCAAATGTGTGCGAAGTATTGAGGCAAGGGTGATTCGGGATTTGGAAGATCCATTTGGAAAGATTGGTTTGGAAGGACAATGATATAGACAAGGTGTCCATATTGTGATCGTGACAGATGCGTCACAATTCTGCCCAGACTTTCTTCAGGTTGAGATCCTTCATATGAGGTAACTGACCGGTGGTGACCTTCTTGATCATTCTGGCCCTGGTCTGCCTCATTTTTATCTCATACTCCAGAGTAGCCTTTCTGGCACCAGCTGTATCACCTTCTGGCTTCACAACTGTCCCAAAGATGTATTCCCACAATCCTTGTTCCACCAAATCTGCTTCCATGTGTATTTGCCATTCTGCATAGTTCCCATTGGTAAGTGTAGAGAAAATTGTATCGTGGTCTTCAGACATTGTAGAGGAAATTCAGATCGAGTATGTTTTTATAGTCATCAAGAAGGGTAAGGGGATGAGCCAGTACACTTGGGACATACAATACAGTTGTGGTTGAATTATGTTGATTTTCCCCTTGAATGAAGTGATTTGCACTTGGAGATCATTATAATTCAACAAAAAAAACTTTAGTTACAGTGTGATTTAGGTAATCTCAACAGCCACATGATACTTAAGGTGCGAGCTCACAACATCTCTAGAGATAGAACTAGCTTCCAAGTCATCCAAGATATTGTTTACAAAATCTGAGCTCAAATCTCCATCTGAATTTTGAGGCCTGGGAAAGTGCACCAAAGACCATTTATGGGTAAATAGCCGAGATCACATGACCTGTAACATTTTCTGTGAAAAATGAAAAGTGTAAGGATTTGCCTGGGAATTACTAAATTTTATTTTTTTGATATTTTGACTTAAAATAGTCTGCAACAAGTCTTAGCTAGTGATATTAAACATATTCTAGGAGCTAAATTTGTATCTTATCCCTCTGCTAATATCTAGTAGTATAGTAGTATAATTTAAAGAAAATGTGCTTCACGCTTATGTAAGAGGTGCCGGTTCCTGGTGACCTCTACGTTTGCAGGAGAAAAAAAAAATCACGACGTCATGCCCAGATCAGATTGCGCCTTCGGAGACTCAGGACAATTGTTCGTCAGAATGCGGATCACATTACCAGGTTCTAGTTGGCCCGGCAAGCGGCGGATTATGGAGATGACTGGTAGGGTACGGGAGCTGTGCAGCCTATAACAGTACGGCGCAGCAACCTGGGCTGCAGCAAAGCAACCACCATCATCAACTTCTTCACACAACTACCATCGTATTATGTCTGTGAGTGAGCCTCATAGAAATAATTTGGCTAGCTGATTCCGTCAAAGGAGCACGAATACAATTTCGACGTCAAGGTGAGAGAGGGGAAGCAAATATCGTCGCCTTGGCTCAAAGATGTGTCTCAGATGACTTGCAGCGGCTGTTCCAACGCTGTCGACAGAGCCCTGTCGAGAGTAGAGGGTACGTTCACCCATACGGACCGTGTTAACTTCTTGGACCAAACTGACCTGGTACATAGGCATTACCGAGTACACGGTCGACTTGTCGAACCAGAAAGTTATCGTAAAGGGTCCTGTCGAATATGAGACCGTTCTCGAGAAGATCAAGAAGACTGGCAAAGAGGTCAGACGAACATTTTCCTAAATTCTCTTCCATCTAAATCATACTACAGGTCCGCTCGGGAACGGTTGTAGTATAGATGTGACGGAATAATACATAACATATTCGTCCGTTGTTCCATTGTGTATGAGCAACTTAGCTCCAGGAAGACCTTGTTGTTGCGATTTCGTGATGTCAGATGTCGAATATTTACTGTACTGGCCGGAAAAGTGTTTACACGAATATCCGCAGCCTAGATGAGGGTATCCGAAACCGTGGCGGCCATTCGTGTCTACTTCCTTTCACCTTCACGTTAATCGCCGTGGATATTACACCGTGAAGCTACATTATGTCCGTTGTATCGAACGTATTTTTACAGGCGTCAGCAGGTAGCTCTTCCGGTGACGCATCTCCCGTAAATCCGAATCTGACCCCACTTCCCACTCTGGATGACCACAAATGGATCACCACCTATCTCACTGTTCATCAGTTGAGCACGCCCAGCTACCGCTACGCGTACATCCTCTGGCTCGTCGTGGTGTTTGTCTTCCTCGTATTTGCAGTGTTGCATTGGACAGGTGGAAGAGGTGGAGCTATAGGGGGTCTCTGGAGCAAATGGAGCTTAAGGAGGAGGACTTGGAGAAAAAAACATAGTCTGACTGAAGCACGTCGGCGGGGCAAACCTCACAAGCAACCCTTGTCATTACCTTCAAATGCTCAACTTCTTTCTTTAGCCAGTCTTTATATTCTCACACTCCTTTTATGCTTTCTTGGACCGGACTACATCGCCCCGGGCACACATGTGTGGGATCTCACACACAGTACTGCACAAGCAGGTCCCGTCCCGTCCACCTCCACGACTTCTCAGCCTGGCTACACAATCTCAAAAACTTGGTGGACAGCAGGTGGTCGAACAGGCTCCATGGCGTTCGCCTTGTTACCTTTATGTGTTCTTTTCGCGCTCAAATCACCCCCATTTGCATTGTTTGCCCTTCCATTCTTGATTCAGATCTACAATGACAAGCTTGCCTTTTTACATCGATGGACCGGCCGTCTCATTTGGTTCGTCACAGCCCTACATATTTCCCTCTGGGGGGTGCAATTGAGTAAAGATAAGAGGAGTGCGGACAATCCTTCTTCTGTTTGGAGCTTTGCGTTTGATTACGACAAGTTCGTTTTTGGGTGGCTGGTATGTTCAGGCTGCTTAGAATATCCCCGTGTGTTACTGAAATTCTATATAGGGATTCATATGTCTATCGCTCCTCGTCGCATTATCTTTCCGTCCAATCCGAGGCGAGTTTTATGAAATGTTTTATATTCTTCACGTACTACTCGTGCCTCTCACTCTCGTCCTATCTGCATTGCACTTTCCCACGCTTGGGTGGTGGTGTTGGGCAGCCCTGGCTATATGGGGAGCAGAACGCCTTTGGAGGCTGGTCCGGTTTTTACGAATCAATGGGATCGTAGGAGGGAGCCGTAGCTACAGGGACAAACGCTATAGTGCTTTGGTTGACAAAGAGGTCTCCAGGAGAACACCTGTTAACTCGGGATTTAGAGGACATCATAACTACAATCCCACACATCTTCGAGGAGAATCAGATGCCAGTCAAGGGAGCGAGCAACGGCTCGTTTTCCCCTCGGAAATAGATGCGGTGGATGTTACTGATGATCGTGGGTTTGTGTCTCAGGATAGATCCGTCAGTGCACGGAAGGGGTCGGTCAAAACCTTTGAATCGGGAACATCAGCAGGACCCATCGACCATGTGGTCTCTTTCAATGCCATAAAAACTGGGTCTGAGTTTCCACCACATGAATTTGGCACAAGTTCACCTACTCCAACCGGCACACAATTTCTTCTTCAATCAAAATCTTTACAACACAGTGCGAGGAGGACCTATACCCCTCCCCCAGGCTATGCCCATTGTACCCTACTCCCAGGACGTACTATCCGACTTAGACTCATTCCTTCACGGCATTTCACTTGGGCTCCAGGACAGCATGTCCTATTGAGCATGCCTTCCATCTCTAGATTTAGCAGCCATCCGTTCACAATCGCTTCCATATGCGATAATGAAGCCTTCTCGGACGAAGGGAGAGAAGTTGTAATTCTTGCCCGGGCTCGAACTGGTTTTACAAAAGACCTTTGGACTCACATTGAGCAACTTGAGGGCTCAAGAGAGGTTGGTGATATACCACCCTACGAATTCTCGCCTCCACGGAGAGGCGTCTTATTACGAGCATATCTTGACGGTCCTTTTGGATCGTCTATCAGAGTACGTTGGACATCGTACTCGACCGTGCTGGTCATAGCCGGAGGGTCAGGTGTGAGTTTTGCGGTTGCCATTCTAGAATACGCATGTTTGTGCATGGCGGGTAGGAATGGTAAAATGCTTGGAGGAATGGAAAGTAGCTGGGGCCACAACGCGGTCTCCCAGATCAGCCGCGTTAGGTTCGTATGGATCGTCAGGGAATTCTGTGAGTCCTCTTTAGCAAGTGTATGGCTTTGTACTCATAGTCGTAGCCCACATACAATGGGTTGCGACAGTATTACGAAGATGCATGGATATGATTCCGTCATCTGCATTGCAGGTAGACATATTCGTTACGAATGTTGTATCGAAAAATATGTTTCCCCCTTCAGTACCCCGTGCAATTCGAGGCGAAAGTAATGCCCTGGTACCACCTACACCCCACTTTGCGCAGTCAAGGAATAAGCGACATTCTTACGCGTCGGATATCAGCGTGGACTCCACGGTATCATCAAATACATCTGTAGATGTTTCGTATGTGAATGCGCTCCAAACAGAAAATGGCATGGGGAACGATGTGATGGACATCGTGGATATGTATGGAGAACTTGGCCACGAGGAACACGAGCTGGACTTGACAAATTTTGATGGCGAGGATGATACCCACCTTCCTGGTGAAACCGAGCTGTCTTACACATTGAGGAAAGAAGGTAAGGTACGACGGGCGAAAACAAGAAGGAATCAAAACTCTTCATTGCCCAACTCGAAACTCGAACATTGCACCGGTGAAACAAGTTCTTCTGCACAACTGCAAGGGGCTCTCACCCCGATAAAGGAGCAATCAGTATCTCGCCTTATTGTGTCTCCCAGAGACTTTGTCCAGTCATCAAACTCACAGAGCCCCCCAAGTCCATTTATGGACAGGTCCCTCATTCCACTGAGTCCTGGTGGCAACTTTTCATCGCCAATTACTCCTCATGCGCATGTGCCGCAGTCTTTCTTACACCCTGACCCTGGGGATGCTTCAAAGGATTCAAGCACATCAGAAGTCTTCAGACTCCACGATTCAAGAGCTGGACAGAAAGCTTACCCTTTTCGAAGGTCAATAATATTCGAGGTAGACGAAGTAGAAGTTCAAGATATGTCTATCGTTGCTGAACGCGCTCGTCCCGGAAAAGCAAAAATTGATCGAATAGTGGCTCACGAATCTGGTTGTTCTCGAGGAGCCATGGTGGTCGCGTGTGGGTTATACTTTCGAAGGAAAAAACGAAATTCACTGACGATTCAACTTAGGCTGCGGTCCCACGTCACTAAACGCAATGGTTCGGAAGAGAGTGGCAGCTCAAATCAGACCCTTTCATACCTTTCGTGGCGACAAGCAAACCAGTATCACTCTGGTATCCGAAGACTTCGAGTGGTGATCATGAAGACAAGGGACTTCAGTCTTACGTTATATTGTATTTGCGCTGCATCACGCCTTCGTAGATATTTTTCTCGGACTCCTCCACACAACACTTGGACATTCATAATTTCTATTAATGTATCCGGAAAAGGTGTATTGGTAACGCGTCACGTCCTAGTCACATCTTGCCCATCCTGCGCCGCCAACTAGTTTTATCGCGTCTCGTGCCTGCAATTTTTGACAGAACAATGAGCTCTGCTGTGACAACACCCGAAGGTTACCGTCTGCATTGCGAAAACGGAGCTAAATTACTTCTCCCAGCGTCCAACGAAGCGTTTCTCAATCCTGTTCAAGAGTTCAATCGTGATTTAAGTGTAGCCGCTATCCGAGTATGGAGCGAAGAGTTCAACGAAATCAAGGAGAAGCGTTGGTGCGATAAACGCAAACGAAAGGTGCAAGGTGTCCAGCAGCCAGAGCCAAAGCGCAAGAAAGGTATGATCTGTTACATTCAGACCTCCTCACGTGTTTTTCCTGTACATGTTTGATAAACCTTGCCTTTGAAAGTTGACTCAGAAGGTACATTAGCACCCTCGATTTCCTCAGGACCAGGTGAAGCCACCTCAAAGGGGAGGGATGCACAAAATGAGCGTGATGGCGATGTAGAAAACAGTTCACTAAAGAGTACCATTGGACCGCCAAAACGGGGGGAGGTCAGGGCTTAACAAATCTTACAGGATTTGTTAACATCTTGAAATTCCACTTTTGCAGTATCTACCTCAGAAGGTGGTGATTCTAGAGCCACTTTCTGCAACCGGTCTTCGCTCGATCCGCTATGCCCAAGAAATCCCACTTGTGAAGTTGATACCCGCTCATTCATCGTCAATACGTCTTACTGAAATGACATCTCCTTAGATATGTTGTCGCTAATGATATCTCACCGTCTGCGACGGAAATCATGAAACGAAACGTTATATTTAATGAACTCGGCCCCGAAGACTTCATGGAAGTAATTGAACCGGAAGGAAAAACCACTGGTTCATCCATCACACCACAAGTCTCCAAAAAGCCTTCATTAGGAAAAGTCAGAGTCAACGAAGGCGATGCGTGGTTGGTAATTTGCAAGATTCGTTTAAATATCGTTGTTCACAGTCCACAGTTCACTCATGTATGCTCATCGCGCGGAACGGCAACGAGTAGATGTCGTGGACCTTGATCCGTATGGCACAGCCGCACCATTCCTCGATGCCGCGGTGCAGTGTGTTAACGATGGAGGTAATGTTTGATTAGCCTAAGATTGATTATATTTAGACAATGCCGCTGGTTCCTGTCTAGGATTGCTCTGCGTCACCTGCACAGATCTTTCTGTCCTTGGTAACACAAACTATCCAGAAAAATGGTGAGACGGACTGACTCGGCCAATGTTCAATTTCTTATGTTCTGACAGTTTTGCAAATTATGGTGGGGTGCCTGTGAAAGCTGAATATTGTCATGAAGTGGTATGTCCAAGCTGAGCTATCAGGGATATGCGGATTTAGATGGTACTTAGGCTCTGCGGCTTGTGCTTCATGCGATCTCGACATCAGCCACCCGCTACGGTCGATATATACACCCTGTCCTATCGCTGTCTATCGATTTTTATGTCCGTATGTTCGTGCGAGTTCATGCAGCGCCTATAAGGGTGAAGAAAGTATACAGGTGTGTGCTCTTTTGTCATCATGCTTATATTTGCTTCGTCCTGATGGCCTGATATCAGCAAAACATCTGTCTACTATGTCTGCTCGGGATGCCAGTCCTTCCATGCTCAACCTCTTGGAAAAATAGTCGAAAAAACGACAGAGTCTTCAAGTAATGCCAACCTCCAGTACAAGACTCATGCAGGGCCACCAGTTTCCCCGCAATGTGATGAATGTGGTGGGGTATTTCATGTAAAATGCAGCTAGCCAAGAAATGTTCGCAGCTACTGATCCTCTTTTTTCACATCATTAGATCGCGGGTCCGATGTGGTCAGGTTCCTTGCACGACAAGGATTTCACTACGCGATTGCTCAAACATATTGAAAGTAGTGAGGCCACGTATGGCACTTCTTCTAGAATGAAAGGCATGGTAACCTTAGCCGCTGAAGTAAGGCCTTTGAGGACAGCATACTATCTTAAAATCTCATTTAGTTTTCTCGATAGGAGCTTGACACTCTATTTTACTTCACCCCTTCCAGGGTAGCGAGTTTTTTTCATAGCACGTCGCCTTCCCTCGAACAGGTTGCGTAAGTGCCTTTATACTTGTTCTTTCATTGGACTGAGAAACTTTATAGGTCCGCCCTTCTCCACGCCGGGTTTTCTGTGTCGCGCTCACATGCTTGTCCCGGTTCAATCAAGACAACGGCCACCAGAAAGGTTATTCACGACATTTTCCGATCTCATGTAAAGAATAATCCAGTCAAAATGGAAAACATAAAGGAAGGCTCGCCAGCTACTGCTTTGCTTTCAAAACATGCCAGGTGGCTATTGTACTCCCCATACGACCTGAAGCTGATGTTACTTTAGTTTTGAGGCAAACTTTAAACGTCACCCAGATGTTTCCGCTCTCTCAAATGTCAAGCTCGTTCGCTACCAACAGAATCCTACCTCCCACTGGGGACCAGGGGCGAAGGCGCAACCAAGCGGCAAGAAGCGCAAGCGGGAAGACGAGTGAAAGCCTGTAGTACCATTGACGTGCGTACAACCAATACTTTATATTCTGGGACTATTGTGACCGCGAAGACGAATGATAATAATTCAGAGGAAAAACAAGGCTATAGTTCATGCCGTAACGGTAACAGTGGGTAGAACCTTGGAAGGTTTACTCTTCGAGGTAGAAGCGGGATTTGCGGGATCTTTGATAATCCATGGATGAAGAAGAAGTTCAGACGCAGAGGGACGCAGATTATGGTCAAGTTCAAATGTTTTGTTAAGGAAGTCTTCCGCATCAAGTGAGATATCTGAAGGAAAAGCAGGCTTTGCCGAAGAACCAATCTAAACAGCAAGGGATTTAAAATTTATAAAAGCAGGGAAACAGAATGGCGCACCTTGAAAATAGCTTGCATCTGAGTCAGTTGGGCCCATGGATGTTCACCAGTGAGCATCTCGACTACCAAACAACCGACACTCCAGATGTCGGCCTTTAAGGTATACGAAGTTTGTTTGACGACCTCAGGTGCCATCCAGAAGACTGACCCTTGTAACGAGGGTCGATGTACGCGTGCACTGGTGAGAATACTATCTTCGACCTTTTTCGATATACCAAAGTCAGAAATTTTGATTCCACCCTTGTTGTCGACAAGGATATTGCCGCCTTTGATGTCTCGGTGAATAATATCGCGTTCGTGAAGGTAGTTAAGCCCTTGTAATATCTGGCGCACAAAGTTTCGCACTAGCGCTTCTTCAAATGCACCGTAGTTCTTCAAAAGCGTCGCAACGGATCCGCCCGGAACATACTCGAGGAAAATATTAAGATGGACACCATCCGACGAAGAATCTGTTTCATGATCAGCAGTGAATATTACCTGTAAATTGTCACATACCGAGATATTGCACAATGTTATCATGCTGAAGCTCCTTGAGTAGTTCAATCTCGCGCTCCAGAGCGCTCAGCATGCTTTTCTTCCGCTCTTCGTTAGGTGCGGAGCCGGTGGGAAGCTCGACTTGCTTCACCGCCATGAGGAGACCATGGAATGCATCCATGCCAAGGTACACGCTACCAAAAGAGCCAGCCCCGATTAGCGCACCCTTGATCCACTTAATAGCACGTTTACCTAAAGGAAATTAAGCAGTGTACATGAATAGTTACGAACTAACATACCACCGTTCGAAGTCACAGCCTTGTGCTCCTCTTCTTCATTGGTCTCGCTTTCATCGTCGATTGCCGTGGTCTCCTCCTCCTCTTCCCCTGCATCTACAGCCGTAAGGTCTTCACCTTCCTCACCTTCCTCTACCTCCGCCTCAGGATCTTTCCCTTCTGCGACTAAGCTAGCACGTCGACTTTCCACTTCTTGTGTTATCTCGTCGACCGTCAACATGCTCGCAGTATCTGACCGATCACGCTTGCTCCTGAGCTCTGCCAGGTAACTCACACGTCTAGACGTTCGCGATGCATTGGAGCTGGTGCGTCCTAGTCCGCGACCAACATTGCTCAAGCTTTCTGAAAGACTTTCTGACGGGAATTGTACTGGAGGGAGAAGGTGTGGCGAATGCGTCTCTGAGGGGGCTTCAGCTATTTGCATCGACTGTCCGTCTTCTGTCTCCACAGACATCCGTGGAGGTGTTTCGTCGTAGGAACGGTCGGTAGAGAGGGTGGACTGAATCGAGATAACTGATTTAGTCGATTGAATTGACTTCCCGGAACGAATTGACCGAGAATCTGGAGCAAGCGGTACAGATGGCAGGGGAGGAGATGATATGGACTTGCGGCGTGAAGGAGAACTTCTACCCGTGCTAGCACTGAAGCGGCTGTCAGGCGGCTGATTCCAACTCTGGCGAGAGAAACGCCGGCTGTCTGGACGTGTACTAGAATGTCCAGCACGTAACATCATGCTCTGTCGCTGGGTACGCTCAAGTACCTTTTTCTCAGTAAAAGGAAAATACTCTTGCAAGTGCGTGGTAATAAGTTCTGAGGGGGGACGGTGACCAAGGAAGTTGCGTAGTTTACTCTGGGTCTTTGAACGGAAGGAAGGGGTCGGAGACGCGGGCTTGGATGCAACATCTGGAGGGGGTGGCGCGAGTGTGCGTTCAGGGTCGGGGACGCCAAGGCCGCTGAGGATGGATATGGAACTCGCACGATTCAATTGTTTGACTGTGCGAGGGTCAGGATTGAACGTGTTCTCGACAGGACTGGGTGATGCGGGTCGTGGTGGCGCTTCACCAAAGTACCGCGAGAGCGCTTTAGAACGCTTAGGTTTTCCAATACGACGGAGAGTTAGGCCATGTTCACGCGCGGGGTTATCGGGCTCAGCATGGCAGATGGAGAGCAGCTCCGACTCACTAAGATGTCTGCCTGCAAGGGTATGAGCATATTGTGTATCCCAAAGAGACAATAGGACTTATGCTCGCCTGGACTGTCGCCGCGACTATCCTCCAGAAACACACCCCATCCATCCACCACTAATCCCTCATCAAGGTCTATAGAATCTAAATCATCTGGATCCATAGAGGGAAATCCGATTCCACCAAGCTTGCCAAACTTGCGTAAGACAAATTCAAGGAGCTCGGATCCACGCGGGATATCCTCGACATTGACGACACGGGAATGTCCATCGTCTGCCAAAATGAATTTGACACACTTCCGGCGGATGTCCTCTGCGCTCATAGGAGCTCGACCTGAGGGTGTGGTAGGACGAAATGGCCCACGTCCAACGGTATAGCCCTGGGATCCACCATTGGACGGACCAGGCAGGGACGGCGTATGGTTTCCCGAGGGATGCTGTGTCATGAAAGTCTCAGCGATGGGGGAGAGCGCATTAACTGCTGCGTTGGAAAGGGGCTGAAGTCCAGCTTGTGCTGCAGAAGAAGCGTACGGATGAAGCGATGGATTAGTAGCGGAGGCGGACCTATTGTGTGTTGCGCCAGGCTGAAGTGCCAGCGCGCGAGAACGGGGCGGCGGAAGAGGAGACGTGGAGCGACTAGAAATTGCTGTTGTGGGTGTGCGGCCACCACCAAGGTTACCAGGGCTGGGCCCACGAGGAAGCCCATACTCTCCTGTCCAGCCATTAGGTGTGCCAGGCGCCATTGGTGCCGGTGGAAGCGGGTCTTTGGTGAAAGAGGGCGGTGGATCTATTGGTGTGGGTGTGCGACGTCCAGAGAGGTGCTGAGGAGGGTGGAGATTATTACGGACACCAGAGACTGCGTTAGCGGTTGTTGCATGGATGCGTGATTGGGCTGGAGGGGCTGGTGGTTGAACTTTTGGCTGGGGAGGCAGAGGTGGCAAACCACGGGTATTGCCGTTGATGTCTTTAACAGAAGAACCGGAATGGGTATGGGTATGCCCTTGGGGCTGATGCAATGGTCTGCGACCATTTTCTGCTCGGATGAGCTGGGGAAGATCACGTGATGCTGAAGATGTGAGATGAAGCGGAGGGGGACGGCTACTTTCTAAACGTTTAGGTATATTGCGGACTGGGGTAGATAGAGGCTCTCCAGCAGAGTCAGAATGGAGCTTAACAGGGAGCCTCTGTAAATCTGCAGAATGGCCATTGGTCTTTGAGTGAGCCTTGGAGCATTTAATACGAAGGTTCTTGACGCCATTAAGGATCTTTATGCGGTCACCAACAGATGCGATGTCCATCTCACGAAGGGTTTGTTGGTCGAGGTCCAGGATGACGTCGCCACGTATGTCGTGGTTGGCGAATGTTTGAGCTTGATGTGCACACTTGTTGTCCGCAAGCCAGCGTGCGACATGCTGGTCATTCCACTGACGAAGAAAGTCTACGAAGGAGATACCTGGGGGTGGGTCGAGGGAGATATGCTGAACTGGAGTGTCAGGACGAGCAGGCCTGAGCTGAGGCTGCCGGGCAGCAGGGGAAACGGCGAAGGATGGAGATGTAGGTGTCGAGCCGTGCGGTGAGCCCGGCTCGAGGAGGGTAGAGGCTTCCATAGAGATCATCGCTCGTGAGGACGAGGAAGACGGGAGGGTCGACGCGAGATAGGAAACGAGGACGAGAACAACAAGTTGATTACATATATGGCAGCCGGCACACGGCAGTCGTCCAATCGGAAATCGATCTTCCACGATCGCTCATTAGTGTATGTTACACAATGAGCGCGACGTCAGGCATCCCCATACACACTGACCTCCAGCAAGCCTTCGCTGCTGCGCAGCATAGCGACAAGAGGTTCCTCAAGCTCGCAGTCAGGAATGGTATTACCTTTCATGTTGCTGGAGCTCACGACTTTTGCTTACACTTTACAGAATTTATTGTGCTAGATTCGACCACGTCCGTGCAGAGCGATTTCTCTACAGACCTAAACATGTTACAGGATATACTCGAAGACGATGTACCTGCATATGTCCTTGCCAAGCTCGATGACCCACCTTTCCAGTGGTTAGCCATAACTTATGTTCCCGATACTGCCAAAGTACGCGACAAGGTCAGCGTCTCATACGTAGGTGCATCAATTGCTGCTCACGCCTCTCAGATGCTATACGCATCTACTCGTGCAACACTCACAAAATCCCTGGGCCCAGTCTCGTTCTCTGACACTTTGTTCGCCACTCACAAGTCTGACATCACCCCCACATCCTACGCCGCGCATCGCCGGCATCAGAGTGCACCCAAGCCACTTTCTGTACGCGAACAGGAGATAGCTGATGTCCAGGCTGCAGAACGCGCAGCGGCGAGATTCAGCAGCGAGGGTAGTACTGTACGAAAGAGTCACATTGGTGGTGCCCAGATGCAGATGGTTTGGAATGTGAACCTGCAGGACGCAGTCCAGGCCCTGGCATCTAGCGATGAAGGAAGTCGACTGGTTGTCTTGAGTATTGATCCTGCCACGGAAACCCTTGTCCTCCTATCCAACACAGAATGCACACCCAACAATGTTGGGGCTCTCTTACCATCTTCAGATCCATGTAAGCTTCATAATTACGGCATGGCGTTTCTCTAACCCTCAACAGCATTCGCACTCTTTGCCTGGTCGCACGGGCGACGACGAGACACGGGTGAGCAGTCACGCTTTGCAGCATCTTATGCTATCTGACATGTGCTAGTGTTCATATATTCCTGCCCATCCACATCTGCCGTCAAGCACCGCATGATATTCTCATCGAGCGTTCTTACTGTCATCATAGGTGCCAAAAACATTGGCGTTCCCGTGACAAAAAGAGTCGAGACCTCAGATCCCCAAGAAATCAATGAGGCTTTCTTTCGGGCTGAGCTCGGTTTGACAGCTAGCGCGACAGAGATAGAGATGGAAGGAAAGAGACCATTTGCAAAGCCACGAGGCCCCGCAAGGAAACAGCGATAGTGTGGTCCTACCTCTTTCCAAATATACGTGTAGAACGTACATGTGGATTAGCCCTGTGAGCTAAGTCATTTTGGGTATCCAATCATGTAAATCGCAGCGTGCTATACTCTAATTCGATAAATTAGCCCATGACTTAGTACCCACAAACGTTTGACATGTCACATTGACATCACAAACTCCCTTGGGCGATGCGCTCAATCTCGCCCCGTATCTCGCCAAGGTTAGCTTTCAGGGTCCGCGCATCCTCAAATTTGCGCTGTGCGCGCGCCTCCTCGACGAATGATTCGAGTAGAGCCTCCTGCTCCAGCAGCGGCTGAAGTTTTTGTGCTAGCTGCGAGTCTGCATCTACGGCCTGTGTACGTAAATGCATAGATGAGTCGGTACTAGACTGCTTTTGTGGTTTTGGAAGTGTCTGGACCAAGTGTCAGAAGCCCATCAGATGACTCCAAGTAAGACGACAGTGCACACCTGCAGCGGGAACATGTTTTTCTGTAAAAATAAGTTTGCCCGTGTTAGAATTGCGCTCTGTATGCGGTCCTGGGATCCCCCGCGTGGAGCAGGGAGCTGTCGTATTCGTTTGGCAAGCCGATCGTACTCCCCCAACATATCTAACAATCGTTTGCGCATTGCGGCCGATGGTGCGTTTGACGTATTATTCATCCTGTAAGCCTGTCAGAGAGCGTGTACAGAGGTAAAAGGAAACCTAACGAACGATAACGATAGTACGAGTTCTTGGAATTGGGGAAGAACTTCCTCTATGTCCTTTTCCAGCATAATGAGCGTCTTAAAAGTATATGAGATAAGTGTATACGGTGCTAAAAGAATGAACAGATGAACATACCGCATATAACCGCGCAAATGTCGGCACGCGACTTGCTTCTTGGAGGTATTGTTGTCGTCTGCATGATCCGTCAGACTAATCAGACTGAAAGGTATACAACTCACAGTAAAACAGTCCTGCAACTCCTACATATCCTTACACCTTTCAAAAATTTGTCCTCCTCTTCGCCCTTGCCCCTTGAACTCCCCCGTCTCTTTACGCCATAGTCCACACCCTCGCCGACCTCCTCGATGATCCCTGAACGCTGATCCACAACAAAGAGAAGTGAGCACGTTTGCACGCGCGTCGGGGGACGTGGCGGTAGAGAGCATACAATCCGCCCGCAGAGTCGGCAATGATGCTTGCGGTTTGTAAGTGGGTGGAAAGATGTGCTGAGCCAATGTGAGAAGGCACAAAGAAAGGACTTCTCATCACATACGTGCATAATGGACATTGTGAAACGGCTGCGTCATCCTCCCACGGAGTGATGATTTGTTCTTCCGCTGTGTGATTGAGCTTGTTTAGTGCCAAGGACACTACAAGCTAAGGTTGTCATACCGCGTATATCAGCTTTGGGTCCCTGTATGCGCGATTCGATGACGTCACGCCATAGTTCGGTCGGATTCTTCCTGAAGTCTATATCAAAAAGTAAGGAAGAACGTCGATTTGATGGTGCCTTCTCATTGCCCTTATCAGGTGTTGGAGACTGAGACGAGGAAGGAGTCAGTGGGAAATGCAGCGCAATGAGCTATACACAGATATAAGCATGCAAAGCGTGAATAAATCTAAAACCATTACCTTCTCGAGACGCCGTTCAAGACGGCGCTGCTCGATCTTATTACGGTCGCGAACAAAAGAACGAGCGGACAAGAACTCATCAGTACGAGGTCGATAGATGCCTTTAGGCTGGAAACCTGGACGATAAGGAGCAACCGCTCGGCGGGGTATTGAGGATATTGAAGGTGTGGGAGAGGGTGTGGAAGACTGGACAGGGGAAGGTGTAGCAGGCGATGATGATGCTATGGGAGGAGGTATAGCCGAAGTAGATGCGGTGGATGTGGCAGGGGGGAGAATTCGGGAGGGAGTAGTGCCTACTAATGGAGCAGGAGCAGGGGTTGCTACAAGAGCAGAGGGATGCAAATCCTGGGAAGCGACGCGTCTGGAAATGTCGGAGTTGGTTGGATCCGAGATAGTACGACTGCGATGGTCCTGAAGCGGAAGACCCAGTTGTGGGCCGATGTGGCGAATAAATGGTTTTCTTGGGAATGGCGGCGATGCTGTAAGAGAATGTGAGGAGGGCTTCTGAAGAGTATTGGGGCGCAGTGGCGAGGACGTATGCGGTGAAGACGTAGCTCGAAGAGGAACGTGACGAAATGTGGAAGATGGAGATATCGAAGACGCAGGCCCTGGCTTGGCAGAGGTAGTACTGGCAGAGATTATTTGTTTGCTGGAAGATAAAGTCGAAGCAGAGGCAGAGGACGACACAGCATAACCATTCGTGAGACTCCGAGTCTGGGAGGGCTTTGCATACTGTAGCTTAGGGTCTGGAGGATGATCATTTCTGTCTACAGCATGCACGACACTTCCATTAGGGCTAGGAATATGTGAATCGATGTCTGGTGGCGGAGTTATCGGGGGAGGTGTGTGAGACTCTGGCGGCAGGCTAGAAAGAGTGCGTGAATGTCGTTTAGACTGTTGAGCAAGGTGAGCGGTGGAACGAGTAGCACGGCATCAGGCTCACCCTGTAGGGCTGGTACGGGACGGCGTTCGTGGAATTGTCCATATCTTGCAGGCGGGAAAATAGACGCCTAAGGAGGCGATGTGATTATTTGGTCGGCCACTGCAGTAATGTTTTTCCTTGTGTCCGCTGTTCGGACTGGCTACCTCACTCTTGCTATCGGCCACGATGATGCTGGTCTCTTTTCGCGCGGTTCATCCATTCGTTGTCACGCATTCGCTACGCCTCGCTCGTCGGGCGTACAGCACCGCACCCGTGCCCAAAGTCAACAAGGTATGGGATGATGTTGACGAAGCCGTCATGGCTGTCAAGTCTGGCGACACACTGCTTAGCGGAGGTGCGTCTGCTTTGGTTTCTTATATGTCCTCGGAATGCATCGGTTTATTCCTCTCAAGGTTTTGGTCTTTGTGGAACGCCGGGTCTGTCTCCGGTCACGCTTCCCCCGTCCCTGCTCATCTCAGAACACAGACACTCTTATCCAGGCCCTGTCCCGACGCAAGGACGTGCAGATGCTCACCGCTGTGTCTAATAATGCTGGGGTGGGCGAACGTGGTCTTGGTTCGTCTTGAGCTCTTCATTCTGCTGCTGTTGATGCTGTTTTACTAGGTTTGCTCCTCTCCACCCGTCAGATTGATAAGATGATAGCTTCCTACATTGGAGGGTGAGCAGCTTTCTTCCGGACCATTGTCCACCATTTACATGTCATTGGCTCCAGGAACAAGTTATTTGAATCCATGTATTTGAAAGGCGAAGTTTCCCTAGAGCTTGTCCCTCAAGGCACCCTTGTCGAACGTCTCCGTGCTCATGCCGCAGGTATACCTTTTTTTTTTACGCCAACTGGAGCATCAACGGCCGTTGAGCATGGTTCTATACCGATTCGTTATAACATTGGTGGCTTCAGCAATGGCGTGCTCATTAACGGGAACAAGAAGGAGGCCAGAGATATTAATGGCCGCAGATACCTCCTAGAACCTGCTCTCAAGGGTGATGTCACCTTTGTTCACGCCTGGAAGGTTGACGAAGTCGGGAATACCGTCTTTAGGTATGATGGTTTCACGCGGAATCAACGTTTTTCTGATGTCTTCAAGGTATACCGCAAACAACTTTTCCTCCACCATGGCCAAAAACGCCGCGCTCACCTTCGTGGAAGTATGTTACACGTGTTTTATTTCCCCGACTCTTCCTAACTTAGTGTATAGGCCGAAGAAATCGTACCTTGCGGTGCTCTCGACCCGAACGAAATTCATCTCCCCGGTGTGTATGTCGACCGCATCGTGCGTGCCACGGCTCCAAAGGAAATTGAATTTGCAACTCTCGCCCCTGATCTAAATACCCCACTGCCATCCTCAACAAGCGGCTTTGATGTAAAAGGTGATGCGCTTGCAAAACGGAACAGGATCTGTCGTAGGGCTGCCAAGGAACTTCGAAATGGTGACCACGTCAATCTGGGTATCGGAATGCCGACCCTCGTGCCGGAACACTTACCCATAGGTGTCAGTGTTTGGCTGCAGAGCGAAAATGGTATACTGGGTGAGAATGATTGGGTTTGACTTTTATGTGTCGCGGTTCTGGAACCCATGTTTCACAAGGCATGGGTCCATACCCTACCAGGCAACAGCTCGACGCGTAGGTGCAACGTCTTTCGAGTTATATATGTGCATTCAGATGGGTATTTATAGGGATATTATTAACGCAGGAAAGGAGACTGTTACGCTTTTACCCGGTGCCTCTGTCTTTGGTATGTTCATAACTTGAACGTAACTATACGACACCACAATCCCACGATAGATTCCAGTGAATCATTCGCCATGATCCGTGGCGGACACATACAAGTCGCCATCCTGGGAGTAAGTACCCTGAAGTTCAGATAGGACCATCATTCTTACGTTGTCACAGGCTATGCAAGTGTCACAGGCAGGTGACATCGCCAATTTTATGATTCCAGGCAAGATGGTCAAAGGTGCGGAGATTGATCATACCACGTTTTAAATAGATAAATTATGTCGGCAGGGATCGGTGGTGCGATGGACCTGGTCTCAAACCCTGATCTTACCAAGGTCGTCGTCGTGATGGAACACTGTGCCAGGGACGGAAGCCCCAAGCTCATGAAGGAGTGTTCCCTGCCTCTAACGGGTGCACGGACAGTGAGTAAGATTGTGACCGAGCTGGCTGTGTTCGAGGTGGACCGTGTAGCGGGTGAGATGACGTTGACTGAGCTTGCTGAAGGCGTGGAGTTGGAGGATGTGCGAGCAAAGACCGACGCAGAGTTTAAGATATCAGATAGCTTGGGAAGATTTGCTCTATGAATGCGCGCTGGATCATATCAACTTTCATTAGATATTGAGCGTGTGCGTGTTGATCGTTGATCTCTTAAGGTAGACCCTAGAAAACAAGCGCCGGTTGGTTGGCGGTAGTGTCGGCGACTCCACCGAGAGCGTATTCATGCCGTCCTTGTTCCAGTCCATTTCGTCGTTCTTTACCAGCCAGCGAGGAGATAGTTCTCATTTACGACGAGATCAAGCAATGGTCTCCGTCGATGACGCTTTCACCGTTCCTCCAGGTTTCAGTTTCTTCATTTCTGTCTCATAGTTTGCTCACCCTTGTTTGCAGACGCGGAATACGTCTCCAGCCCCAACGCATATACCTATCCTCCTCCAGCACAAGGTGGATCGTACGATACAGTCCCACAATCGTATGCTCCTTACGAGCTGCGTCCACCCTTCTCAGCAGGCTCCAGTAGCACATCTCGTCCAACATCGCTCCTCCCACTTCACCATACGCCCTTATCGCCTTTACCTAACTACCCGCCCTTACAGCAGACATGGAATCGTCTTCGGGCATGGCTTGATGACCAATACCCAGAACTCGCAGATACGCTGAACTGGGGCATTCAACCTCCGGATCTTGCTCACCTCGAGCTCCAACTCGGCTTTGCTCTCCCTCCAGCTGTGCGCGAGTCTTATCTGATCGTGGACGGCCAAGAAGCTGAATCATCTGCGGGTTGCTCTGAGGGTCTTTTCTTCGGCCTCACCCTCCTCCCCTTTGAAGACGTTATCGAAGAATGGCGTTTCTGGCGTGAAGTTGATGATGACCCAGCCACTGGTGCCAATGCTGAGCTCCGGGAGGACATGCGATCCATTCCCCCTTGTTGGATACGTAGGGAGTATTCTCAACGAGGATGGCTGCCTTTGGTGGCCGACAAAGCTGGAAATTACATTGGCGTGGACATGAACCCCGATGAACGCGGTTCGGTCGGTCAGGTTATTATTTTTGGGCGTGACTTTGACACAAAAGTTGTCATGTGGCGGGGAGAGGGCGAAGGGGGCTGGGCACGTTGGCTCGCGAGCTTCGTTGAAGAGCTTGAAAGTGGGGAAGGGTTTGAGATTGGAGGTACTGAGGCGAGTGAAGGGTCGGAAGACGACGTTGGGTATGAAAGTTATTTTTTCGACGGAAGTACTGCAAAGAGTCAGGGAGGCGATGGCGGTGGGGGAGGCTTGCGGTTAACTGGTGAGTATAGGGGATGGACCGTTTTGGAGGCATTTGCAGACCGAAGCATGAGGCGCTGGATCGAAGCAGGCGTGATGCCCCAGCCAACACCTGTATACGAGGCCAACCCAGTGAGTCTTGCTAATCCTACTCGTGCATCTTCTTGTATCTCTTATATCACATCAGTCGCCGAAGGCTGGCCATTTGGCTGTGCTCGATACAGAGACGGGCTCCGGCAATCCCGTGAAGGAAAGCAGTGAATGGCGGTCTACCTCACAATCCAATGGGAGCTCTGGCTCGTCACATGCGCACATCTCGAAACTCTCTATGACGAAGGTCCCAGCTCCCCTACCAGTAGAACTTCCTACCGAGCAGGATCTTTTACCATCGCCCACGACTTCATCACCAACGGAGACATCACCAGTGTACGGCATGGAGGATGAAGAAATGGGAGATTCACGAATGCGCGAGGTGGACCGAACGACACCCGTGCAGGATAATTACCCACCGTCCGTTAGGGAAGCCGTGCTTGTCCCTCTACCATCCTCCAATACTGGTTTCCCTTCTAAACCTTACACTCCGGCGCCAACAATAGATACCCAATTGGAGTCACGAAACTTCCAAACTACGGATAATTTTGATTCCCCCACACTCTTTTCTGCCACGACTCCTATCGATCCCTCCCTAGTCTCCGCTTCCATGGAAGTGTCAAACGCGCCTGACGCTGCACCTTCGTCTACCGTTCTCATACCCATACCTGTCGACTCGTCAGATCCCAATTCCTCCAGATCCCAGGCGGCAATGGAGGAGCCTCAGCCTAGTGCTTGTCTGGTTGGCGGCGGCGACATCACGGGCGATGTGTTGCTCATGGATGACATTACTGACACACCTGATGCGTCAGGTTTAAGCAAAAAGAATTCGCTGGATATGAGCAGTTCGAGTGGCAAGCGGAAACCAGAGGCTGTATAGTGAGATGGATATTTTATTACTCGGCATCCGCTGCAAGCCTTATTGCTGCACCTCACGCTGTCGTGGACATACCTATATCGTCTCCACTCAGGCGTGTCACTCGTAATACTTACCTATGTCGATTTCTGCGCATTCTGTCTTCATGTAGCGTATTCCCACATTGAGTAACGTCGGATTCCATATAAGGCTATTGTGCTACAATAGTGTACGAAATTAAAGTAATATAGTTATCGACCACCACCGAACATCTTCAACATATCCATGGGATTTGCGCCACCTAGACCAGGCACACTTCCTCCCAAGCCAGGGAGACTCCCACCCATGCCCATCCGTGACATCATTTCTGGAACCGATCAATTTACGTCTAGAAGAGACTGAGGGAAGGGACATACTCTGCATCTCCGCCATGTCTGGCATGTCTTGCCCTCCCATCATCGCCTTCATCATGTCTCCCATTGGGCCTTTCATGCCACCTTGCATCGCCCGCTGGAAGAAATGATAAAGCCCAAACAAGTGAATATCCAAACAAACAGACAAACCTGTACCTGGGCCATTTGAGCAGGTGATGGCAACCCGTTGGCCCCTCGCCCTCGCCCGGCACCTAATTTTTGTGCTTGTTGAAGCCTGGATCAAGAATCAGTAGGTGGATAAGCAGGTAGCTGTCGTGACTTGCCATCCTTTCTTTCCACCAGCTTGCTTAGCCATATTTGCCATGACTCGATATTGGCACAGTACTTCCTCGACTTCACGTACGCTGGTTCCACTGCCTTTGGCGACTCGGGTAACGCGCCAACTCAGTGCAACGGGTTTCCCATCTTTACCCCATTCCATGAAACAAGCCCCATCTGAATCCAGCTCACCCGCGCTCATGCTGTCTGTGATATAAATCATTCGTTTCATCCGTCGACCCGTGTCTTCCTCACTGCCAGCGAAAAGTTCCTGGGGTAGGCCTGGGATCATAGAGGCTATCTTGCTCATAGGTCCCCTATGTAATGAATAAGCTCACAATTCGAGCAGAGTAAGGGTGACGGACATGTTCATAACAGCTTGGATTTGCTCTTTCCAATCTCGTATACTTAACTTGCCTTCTTCTAGCTTCTTGGCCATCTCCTTTTGCCGGTCAGGGTTCTGGGCCGCTACGTCTTGCATGTGCTCCATGAGACCTTGCATATCTCCCATTCCTAGTAATTTAGAAATGAAAGGCTGGGGTGAAAACCTATCGAGGTCAGTGAGATGCTCTCCAACACCCAAGAAGATGATGGGTGTTTTAGTGGCAGCGACACTGTGCGATCTAAGAGACATATAAGGACCAAAGGACCATAATACTCACGCCGATATGGCACCTCCGCCCTTAGCGTGCCCGTCCATCTTTGTCACTATAATAGCACCAAAGTCTGCACTCTCCTTGAACGCTCGACTCTGAGCCTCCGCGGCTTGCCCTGATAAGACAGAGCCCCTCAGAGCTACCATATACCGAAGGATGAAGAACATATTACCTATGCTAGCATCTAGAACCAATATTGTCATGTTTGGTTGTACGGCCTCTCCGATCTGTATCATCTCCTGGAAAAGTTCCGCCTCCTGCTTATGTCGACCAGAGGTATCAACAATGATGACATCGAAGCGCTCCTTCTTGAACTTTGAGACACCTTGGGCAGCAATAGCCACCGGGTCCGTTTCTGTATATGAACCAAAGTATGCAACCTTCGCTTTTGTAGCAGATTGCCGTGTTTGGTCAAAAGCGCCCGCACGAAAAGTGTCTGCACACACGATGCAAGATTTGAAGCCGCGTTTCTGATAGTGAACTGCGAGCTTTGTACATGTAGTCGTCTTACCGTTTCCCTGAGAGAATGTAAGCTGGTTTAGAAATGCGGGGCTCTCGAGCATGCAGACACCTGTAAACCAACTGCCATGATGACATTGGTTTGTCCTTTCTTCGGTTTGTAAGGCTCAACTCCTGGATCAACCAATTGAACAAGTTCATCAAAAACAACCTTTATGTCCCGAAGATATATTGAGCCAGAACAAGCCAGAGGTGAGGGTGAACACACTTTTTGAACGACGTTTCGGCGATTCATGTCCTTGCCCTTGTCAACTCCACTTTCCAATGCAGCTCTTGCCTTCGTTTTGACCTTTTGTCGTAGAGACGAGACCAGCTTGACATTTACGTCTGACTCTAGAAGGGCCGCGCAAATATCCTTGAGCATGGCGTCCAGCGCCTGTTACCCAATAGGCATAAGAGCACGTATGAAAATGAGTATTCAACCACATATCTCGACATACCTTCTCGTCTACGATAGGTGCGGCATTAAGCTGAGAGAGAGCGGCATTGAGTTTCCGTCCTAGGTCTGCCAGAACCATGACAGTAAGTACGAGAAGTGTGGATTTGTCAGCTACTGCCTGATGTGGATCTTCACTCAACGTCCTCGACCATGGTGCGTAGCGACAGCGAGGAAGCTGAGGGTTTTGGCAATGACAAGGAGGAAGGGCTCGACAACGAGAATGATCCGGAAGTTGAAGATACTGACGCTGAGGGGGAGCTTGATGCGGACGGGGAGGTGGAATCTGACGGAGATGAGGCTGGTCCTATTCGTGTTCCATTTATTCTAAGCCAATCATACACTTTCTAGGAGTCTGTTTCTGAGTCCGAAGAAGACTCTGAGGAAGGAGAGGATGATAATGACGAAGAACATTCTCCAGATGTAGCTGATGATGCAGAGAATGAGGAGGAAGAGGAAGAGGAGGAGGAAGGGGAGACACCTTCAGAGGCACCAGCTTCACAGGATAAACAGAAGGGTACGCGCTACCCTCTCGACATGTCCCCACTCACATGTGCATGATTAGGTTCTCCTTCACCAGCATCTCGACGCTCACTCTCCCCTGCCTTTCTTCGCCGCTCGCTTTTATACCCGCCAATAGACACAGTCAAGTCATATACTATCGAGACTGTCTGCGCCTTGCCCCATCCCGTTGCCACACACTCCCTTGCATCCTCTCTGTGCATGACTCACCTGTTGACTGGGTCAGATGACGGTAACATTCGTGATTACGACATTTTCACTGCCTGCAATGGCAAGAATTTCCTTAGCCAACCTCAACGACAGCATTGTGGAATCCAGGAAGGTGCTATCAAGGCACCTGTCGCAAGAATGTGGTGGGACAACCCACTACAACCTCCTGGCCAACCTGACGACAATCCTGTTGGGCAGACTTTATCCCCTGTCTATAGCCTCCTGGTGCATTCTGACGCTTTATGGGGGTTGTCTGGAACTTCGGCAAGTTTTTGACATCTCTGATCTAAAAAATGGTAGTTGACAGACGAAAAGATCGGCAGTGTGAATCTGTTTACCATTCGGCATGACCCCGGACGTGTCGTTCACTCACTCGTGGGTCATCTTGGACCTGTGTCAGCCTTAGCGATGCTTCCCGGTGAAAAGGGATTCATCAGTGCTGGATGGGATGGGGAAGCAATGGTGAGCCTTTTCCCCTCGTGACACTCATACTCATAATGGCTGAATATGACACTAAGCAATGGGATCTCAACACAGGACAGCGAGTACGAAATTTCACCCACGGTGCTCAACTCACAGCGGTTGGCATGCGTCCGATTTCTGGTCCTTTAACGCCAGCGCCAGTGGACCGGGTATCAATTACTATCGGGCCGGTACAAAGTACATCTACTATTTCCGGAACCTCAGACAACAAACCCGACGTTACCGGCAACAACAATGTCGATAATTCTGCTCACTTGCCTGAAGCAACATCCGAAGCATCCTATGACCCATTGTTTGATGAGCCAGACGCTGATATAGGGCAACCTACTGTTCAACCTAAACAGGAGCCCACCAGCAACGCACCAACCGCGCCAACACCACCCAAACCCAATGGTGTTATTCCAACGACGCCTTCGCATAAACTTCCTTCCCTACAGGCTGGGCTTGTACCTCCCCCTAAGAAACCCGCAATACCCCTTATGGACCCCGTGAGTTACGGAGAGTTCTCTGATGACGTTTTGCTCGCGGCATCTATAGACGGACAGGTTGTGCTTTGGGACAGACGTGCACAAACACACCGAGGTGTGGGACGACTAGAAATGGGCGAAAAATGTCCCCCGTGGTGTCTGTCGGTGCGCGCTTCGTTTACATTGCTTATTAAAGTTTAGCTGCTACAAGAGTGTATTTTAATTGAACAGGCTTGTTGGTCGTGTGACGGGTTGCAAATATATGCAGGGCGTAGGAACGGAACTGTGGACATGTGGGACGCTCGTATACTAGGCAAATCAAACAGAGGAACGCCTAGGTTATTAAAGACATTACGAAATCCTCCAAGTTCCGGTGCTGTGTCCTCTGTCGTCGCGTTCCCAGACGGTAATCACGTTGTATGGTGACTTTAAAATTTTTTACTTCACTTGGCGCAAGGACGGCAACTGAAGATCCGTCGCAGTGCATCACTTGACAATATTCGGCTCTGGAATGTCGCCGCCGCGCCTGAAAGCGATGCCAGCCGGCGCACAACACCGGCATTCAAAATTATTGCTGGGCACCACGGCGGGATAATATCACAAATATGTGGGACCTCTTTGTTGTTACTTAGTGAGCTAGGCTGATTGAAATTACAGTGGTGGATGTTGGGGCGAGGTTTATGGTGAGTGCTAGTGGGAACCGGGGCTGGAGCGGAGACAGCACACGGACTGTACTCGTGCATGATGTGAAAGGCGTTAAATAGAGTTGTACTAAGAATATATGTAAATACAGAGTCCGCGGAGTTTACATTGTTTTAAAGTTTTGCTAAACCTTATGCGCGGCAATCGAGTCAACCCAATCGGAAACTTATTCCGAGCTCCGCTAATACCAGGATCTGGCATAGGATATTTAGGGTCCATTACTCTTTCGTTCAGCTTCCTTTCTTTGTCGTTACCAGTTTTTATATTTCCCTTTCTAATATGGATTTAAGCGAAATTCTATGCCACCCTGTTCCTCTCAAACCTAGCTTGTCTACTTCCCAGCAGGACACTGAAGATTCTGCAGACGATATCCTCACAGCTGCTCAACGCAAAAAGTTTTTCAAGATGGCCCATGGCCGCAAAGTCAGTTCTATTGCAAAACATTATCCCCTTCCAGTGGATGAGGATGAGATAAAAGTGCGTGCCCACGAATTAGATTGTCTTCACTGCCTAACAAAGTCTTTTTCCTTAGCGTATGAGTACCGAGCACCGCATGCTCCGTTTCGTATATGGAGGCAAGAATTATGTTGGTCCCGTTAACGAGATTCTTGCACCGACGCGCCGTCGTCAGCGACGTATTCTCGATTGTGGTACAGGCAGCGGCCTTTGGTGGGTCATTTTTCTAAAAAAAAAACACCTATGGATAAGAAACGCCGACCTTGTCTACAGGGCCTGCGAAATGGCAGATGAATTTCCTCATGCGCAAGTCATCGGTGTAGACGTCGCTCCTATCCAGCCAGAGTACGCATGCATGTCTGTACTGTCTGCATCCTGTTTTCTTCTCATTTCTTCCTTGCAGCGAAGTGCCTGTTAATTGCTCGTACGTGGGACTCAGTTCATTTCTAACTTCTCACCATTTTTTTCCCCTTTCCGTACCCTCCAGCTTTGAGCTTTATGACATAACAAAAGGACAACGCTTGCTACCTTACACCTCTGGGTATTTTGACCTGGTTCACATGCGTTCTATTCACACTGGAGTGCGTAATACCTGTGACGCCGAACCCTATATGCGGTCCATAACCCCCATCCCAGGTTTCAGATTATCCCGCCTTATTACGGGAAGCTTTTCGCGTCCTTCGTCCCGGAGGGATGGTTATACTTGGAGAATTCGACACTGTTCCCCTGTCGGAATCAAAGCTACCTATTCAACCCGGCCCAGAAGGTGGAGCTCCAGGCTGGTGCGCATTCTGGGATGAATATCGACGGTGTGCAATACGGCGAGGCATTGATGTCACCTTACCGGCCCGACTCCGTTCCGTACTACAACAAGTAGGCGGCTTTGTCCAAGTTACGGCTCAGGAGGTTTGTCCTCACGCTTTTGGCTTGTCGGAAACTGACGCTAATTTGGATCTAGGCATTATTACCGATTGGTTTCTGGAATCGTGGTATGACCTTGACTCAATTATCCTTATTATCGTTTTGAGGGCCTAAAGCTCATATGTTGATTCAGATCCAGTGCTCCTTACAATCGGCCAACTAGCTTGGATGAATTATGACTCACTCCTCATGTCCCTCCGTCCGCTGTTGCTCGAACACTCCGCTTTGCCGATCGAGCGTGTAGATCAGATCGTCGCTGATGCACAGGCGGATTTGTATTATCCCGAAGTTCGACCGAACGTTTGCTTGCATATTGTTCACGCTATCAAATTGTAATTCACATTGTTTTGTTCACACATTTGAATGCATAATGAAATCCACCTTGTCATTTCGTCCGTTACATCAGATAAAGAATCACCTCCGTACAATAACCAGCACTGGCAAAGAGTACGCACGTGAAATAACGAACAGACAAAATTACGTGGTCACGAGTCGGAAGACGTAGCACGAATCAACAGGAGCTAAAAAAAGAGAATGACAACAATCCGCATATTGGGTATGCAAAACTCAATTTCCTTCGCCTTCCTGCTTGAGAGAGAATTCGTGAAGAACAGCAATGGCTTCGTTGACTTTCTGTGACATGGCTTCGTGGTTCTCGAGCAAGTGCAACAGTTCCGAGTTGTCCATTTCGAGAAGCATACCTATCCAGGCAAGTCAGAAAGTGTATGCAAAAAATATTGCTTTCACGAACCAGTAATTTTTCCAGCAAGATCCGGCTGGGCACTAAGAGTAAAATTGGGTTATTGTCACCGGAAACAAGCTGTAAATTGAGGATTGTACATACTTCGCGATTTTCATGTAGATCACTTCACCAAGCATCTGCTTTTGCTCCATGGGAGTCGCAGCGGCGAGGGCAGCTGGAGTAAGGGAAGGTACCTCCGTCGCGAGAGCACTAGCAGGGACAGATGGTGCGGGTGGTCCTTGGCGCTTGAAGGCCTGGGGGCGACCGGCAGCGGGAGCACCTGCCGGAGGAGCACGAGTGGACGGAATTCCACCTGGGGGAACCGTCTGTCCAGCTGGGCGTGGGGCGGCACCATTGGGAGCAGGGGGGCCGGTGGGGATACCACGAGGAGCGGAGCTGGTAGGGGACGTACCAGGGCCGCGCGTGTTGTTGGTAGCATTGGGAGGACGGGCGGGAGCCCCGCGAGGTGGGTAGTTGGGGGGAAGAGCGCTGTACCCCTGAGGGGGCTGACCATAAGGAGCAGGAACAGGCATCCCAGCGATTTGCTGCGCGCCAGGAGCGTATCGCGGACGAGGAGGCATCATGCCTGGCTGAGGGTACCCCATGACACCGCCTCGACCTTGGGGAGGGAAGCCGCCAGGGCCAGGAGGGTAGTAAAGAGGGGCGTTCATGAAACCAGCACCAGGGATGCCAGCAGCAGCAGCTTGCTGAGCCCTAATCTGGTTGCGCTGATGCATCTGGCTTTCGAGCTGCTGCTTGCGGACGTCACGTCGCTGAGCGAGAGAAACGTACAAAGGCTTGGACCCAATCATTTTCCCATTCATTTCGGATACAGCCTTGGTAGCTTCATCGGGGGAGGAGAAACATACGAAACCGAAACCCTTAGAAGTCCCTTTCTCATCGCGCATGATTTTGGCACTGGTGATCGCTCCATAAGGCTCAAAGTCTGCACGAAGCTTGTCATCATCCACGTCATCATCTAGGTTCTTGATGTAGAGATTGACGCCTTGGTATTTGCTGAGCTTCTCCATCTTGGCGTTCTCGTAGCTCCTGCGGAGTTCGTCCTCACGCTCGGCCTTCTTCTGGGCACGGGCAACGAAAAGCTTCTTGCCTTTGTACTCGGTATCGTGAAGGGTATCCACGGCTTTCTGAGCCTCCTCATGCCCCTCATAGTTGACGAATCCGAATCCCTTGTTTTTGCCCTCTTCATCGAATGAGATTACAGCAGAGGTAACCTTGCCAAATTGGTTGAAAAGATCTTCGAACTCCTCCTGGGTAGTTTCAGGATCCAAGTTCTTGATGTAAAGGTTGGTGAATTGAGCCTTCATTTCGTCGATCTTGGACTGGCGCTCCTAAATGTTGGGGAAAAAAGTCGTGCATATGAGCGTTCCGAAAAATGAAACAAGGCAAAACACAAGCCTTGCGAGAAACGTGAGGTCCGACGTAGACTTTCTTGTCATTGAGCAACATGCCATTAACAGATTTGATAGCAGTTTCGGCAGCTTCGGCAGTCTCATAATGGACGAACCCGTAACCTTTGGAAAGACCATTCTCGTCCGTAGCGACCTTGCAAGACAGAACATTGCCAAAAGCAGCAAAAGTATCATGGAGGGCCTGCAGAACATGGAGTCAGTCATGATGAAGATCATATATGCATCCTGTGACCTTGTTGTCGATGGCTTCATCCAGGTTTTTGATAAAAATATTGCCCTGACCGGTCTTGCGGAGGGCGGGGTCACGCTGAGACCACATTATGCGGCTGTTCAACTCTTATTAGTGACATACTGTGGTCGTATACGATCACTCGTACCAAGCGCGATTCTTGATAAGCGAGTAATTGAGCTGTTCGAGAGCACGTTCACCTAAAAAGTGTCAGAACCACCTTCTATCACACACGTCGAGTGACATACCATCACTCGCATTGAGATAGTTGACATAAGCGTATCCAAGGGAACGACGAGTCACAGCATCGCGACAGACACGAATACTGGATAAGAAAACAGTTAGAACCAGATCTTCAACAGTGGAGAGCTGTGTCGTACCTTGCGACAGGACCAATCATGTTGAATATCTCAAACAGCATAGCCTCAGTCACAGTGGGGTCCAGCTCGCCAACATAGAGGGAGGCCGAAGGCGCAGAAGACGAAGGCGCTGGAGCAGGGGGCATGTATTGCGCTGGAGCAGGTGTTGGCATGGACTGGGGAGGCTGCTGTTGCTCCGGAGCATCAGGAGAGGCAGCGGCTGAAGGAGAAGTGGACATTTCGGTATTTTGAGATTTGTCGATACTCTTGCTTCGTTACTGAGAATGTATAAGGAGTTTTATTCTTTTCTGACGCGGCGAAGAACGATCAAGGTGAAGTATGGTTTTTTTGAGGTTTTTTTGAGGTTTTTTTTCCTAAGTTAGCAGATGAATCATAGGTCGAAGTGCATATATTGTTTGTTGACTTACAATCCTTCTCTCGAAGGGAGAGAGGAGGTTTAGAAAATAGGTAGATGATGGCGGTTGAGACGAAGGGGTTGACCAGCGGAGCCTATAGCGGGGTTTGAAAATCTAACTTTTGTCCTTGCGGTGCTTTTTGATTGACCCTAACTCAATAGTCCTTAGACAATAGAAATATCTGTCATCTGGATATAATCCGGATCTGGCCACATACTGGAATTTATTTATAGTTGCCACTTAGAGTTTCGGAATATGCCGACTATAATCCAGATGACGAATATTTTCTAATGCACATTGTTCGACGATACAAATGCTCCTGGATGGCAATCCAGTCTTCCTCAAGATATTCCAGAAATTCGTCGGCTTAAATTAGTTTACATACAAGCCATGAATTTACTGTCCGTCGTAATTATCCTCTGGTAAAATAGGCCTTTGCACCGTGTTGGGCAAGCTCGGTTCTTGCCTGTAAAAAAAGAGAATCAGGAATTGAAAAATGTTACAGTAGGAAGACAGATGCTACTTGTGCCACAGAGTGCCCAGCGGCAGTATGATGTGTCCAGATCTGATGCCACGTGAGTATCAGAAGGAGATTAGGAACCGCCGTGCCCACCTGGCGATAGTAGAAGACAATACCAGCGCCCTGCAGGATCCAGCCTGTGCAAGCAATGGTAGCGAGCACGCCAGCAACTATTGACCCTCGGGAGTACATTTGGATGGTGTTGATAAGTCCAGCAAGACCAGTGCTATGCAAAAACAGGGTCAGGAAGAATATAGATAAGCTGCACATAGCTGAACCTTGGGACACCGATAATCGCATATACACTAAAAAGTATGTGCCAACCGCAAAAGAAGAAAAAGAAGTCTGTGTGATGACTAAGAAACGTATAGTGTGCGGGCACGGTGTCACAAACAATAATATAAGGATTGCTCCTGCCGGTGACATGAGCATGAACGGAAGGTGAATGTCAGTATGGACTGACCTTCATATATGCATTGTATATTGGGCGATACCATGTTAAAAAAGATAGGAGGCCAATAACCGGTAGATACCTTTGCAACGAGAAGTCAAACGATGCACATGGGGGATAGGAGAAATTGCACACATGGCACTTGCGCCGACATCTCGACCGCCGTCGCTCGAACCGCCGATGAGGATGAAGATGCAGGCGACCAGGTTGATAATGAGTGTGCCAAGGAGCAAAAGCCAGAGGTGGTACACTCTTGTGATGAGTGGACGCGACCCTTCGGGAATCTCGTCTGGAATCGAATGGAAAATCAGAGGAAAGACTGCAAGCCATGAAGATGAGCGGAGTTTGTGTAAACAAGAGGAAGTTCAGGCGAACATGGTGGATAATTATTCCTGCCATGCGCGCGAATGTGCTCTGCCTTCTTATTGAGCTCCTGCTCGCGGGCCTGTAGTTCGCGTTCTCGACGGCTAAGCTCTTCGAGACGGTCTGAGTGGAGCGGGTTTGGATCCGAGGGATCGTCGAATGGATTTGCGTCAAGAGCGTGTGTCGATGCAAAGGGATTTTCTGTCAACTCGTCTGGAATGGAATGTGAGAGAGGAAGCAAGAAGAGAGTCGGATACTCAACTGGGCATGGTCGACGGTGTACAGGGTGCGTGGTTGCTGAACTGAGAATGAAATGTGATAGACGCTAGAGCCGACACTGGAATGGAATGCGACGTTGCACGAAGTCTCACTTGTCTTCTGACCTCGTGTCGTGCACGCTGTGCCTTTCAATGCTGAGGCCTTTCCTTCTCCACGTTGCGCCCGGTGGCAACGGCCAATATTCCACATGACAACTCCGTGATCCAAGTAGCCGGGTTCGCCGACGCTTAGTATAAAAGGACGACGG
This sequence comes from Ramaria sp. MG151, assembly GCA_003314545.1. NCBI lineage: Eukaryota > Fungi > Basidiomycota > Agaricomycetes > Gomphales > Gomphaceae > Ramaria > Ramaria sp. MG151. Next base: position 27,546 of record QMFG01000070.1, on the reverse strand, counting down.
GGTGTGTTATTCTCTTTTTCCTCACTCCTTCCCTCTTCCCATTTTGCGAGCACCCTTCCTTTGCGCCCCGTCGCTCCACATTCTTTTCAAGGCATCCGTCCTTGTATCATTCGCTCATAAACCTGCTCGTTCCAACTACCATCCTCAACCAACCCATCATGCTCTCTTTCGCCATCCTTGCCGTTGCCTCCCTCGCCTCCTCAGCGAGCGCTCTAGTCATTCCCCGCGCTTCTGTCCCCGCTACCTACAATGAAGGTTATTTAGAAAAGTACTCGCAGTACAACGGCCGCTACCTTGCTCTCGACTGTGAGCACAAGCACAACACCCAGTTCTTCACCGACTGCTGCCACCCAATGCTGGCTGTGAGTTGCTCGCTACGGCCTGTCTATCATTCTCACATTCTTTCATGCCTAGACCGAGAACTTGAAAGACAACCGCAAGCCATACTGTACTCCGTCCGCCAGCGCTTCCTCTTCCGCGGCTCAAGCAGAATCGACCTCTACGGTCCAAGCCTCTGGTGATCCTGATTGCGACGATGATCACTCTTCCTCCACAGCTGACCCTACATCTACGTCAGCTGCGCCCGTTGCAAACGTTGCGCCCTCCCCCTCTCCGGAACCGTCACCTTCCTCGAGCAGCTCACCCGCGCCTGCCCCCTCGCCCTCGCCCCCCTCCGGGGGGGGCGTCAGTGGCACCGGGATGTGTGTACAGTCTTCGGATTCTTTTCCTTCTCCACTAACCTCCCACATAGTGCAACCTTCTTTTACCAGAATGGTGTTGCTGGCAACTGTGGACAAGTGCACCTAGACACAGACCATGTTGTCGCGCTCCGTCAGTGTCTCTCACCATTTTTTTTCTTTGGCACCCCTGACCCTTTTCTTAATTGTGCAGAAACCGATGCATATGGCAATGGCGAGCATTGTGGCAAGACAATCACGATCACGGATGTTGATACCGGCCACACCGCTTCTGCCATCGTTGCCGACTCGTGCCCTACCTGCGCACATGGGCAAATCGACCTTTCATATGGTCTCTTCCTGGAGTTTACGTCGGCTGATGCCGGCACGTTCGATGGTAAGCAACTTCTGTAGGCCTCTCTGCTGCCCCTCGCTGATTAGCGAGAAATCATTCAGTTAAATGGGAGGTCGCCAGCTAGACCCATCTCCTTAAAATTTCGCCTATTCATTCATTTTTCACGGTATACCTACATCCACTTGTTCCTTTCGTGATAAAGGTGATCTCTATGAGGCACCAGAGGGTACCGGGAGCCCCCACACTCAGATTTTGGATATCTTTTTCGGCATCTAACGCGCTTATCCATTATCCCTGGTGGACATGACATTCACGCGATGATGACCGAGATGATATCTTCCCTCCTCTTCCTCTTTCTTTTCCATTGTTTTACCCCGTGCACATACCTTGTCTGGGATGTGCCAAATACACACTGGTTGATGCATAACAGTAGACATACCCATTTCTGATACTTGAAGCAATGTTCATACCCTTGCGCCAATGGACTTGTTTAGTTTTCAACCTTGAGGTTCCTAATTTTAGTTATGGCAATTTGTAAAATTTGGTAAGGATGAGATACATCATCGGAGACGGTGATATGACTCCCATCTTGTCTTGCGATCGGATTTAGGGCTAGCCGCTCTTTTGTTGAACGCGTCCTACATGGCCCATAGGATTCTAGTCGTTGGTGGCAACGGTTTCGTCGGTAGCTCTCTTTTGTCCGTGTAAGAGTATCAGAATTTCACACGTATTCAGGCTCTGCTGTATGCAGAGCGGCACTAGGGCGGGGTTGGGAGGTTACTAGTATCAGGTGCGTCATCTCCATCTGATGAGACCAAGTGCCCATTAGCACCGATTTAGCTCATCTGGCAAGCCATTTCGCACTCCAAAGGGACATGCGCCAGAATGGACGTCGAACGTTGGTTCAACTTGACCGATCAGCAATTTGTGCGCGACTGACCCTATCCGACCCGACAGGTCGCATGGCACACTGCCTCTGCCCTGTCCCCTGCGTCCTATCAGGACCTTTTACATGGCAGAACCGCCGTGGTTCATACCGTCGGCACCTTACTCGAAACCGCCCAATACAAGGAAGCTATGCGTAGCGACACTGTTGGTGGGCTCGCGAAGACAGTGTTCGATACCCTTGCAGGAAGCGATGGCAGCAATCCCCTGAAACGGGTGTCGAATCATCCAGCTTCGTACGAGACGTTGAACAGAGACACAGGTAAGTTGGAACGCGTCGGAATCCCGTCGAAAATTACGCGACTCATGCTGCAGCGCGCCAGCATTGCGTGTCTGCGAGACGTACCTCTCGATTATTGCGCGTTCTCCGTCCGACTTTGCGTCTGAACTCAAGCCATACGCCTTTGTCTACCTATCGGCCGAGGATATGGGCCGTCCGGTCATCCCACGGCGTTATATCGAGACCAAGCGTCAGGCCGAACAGGCCATCACCGAACTGTGCCAGAGCACAGCCGTGAGAGGTATATTTATCAGACCAAGTAACTTTTCCGATATTTGAATCGATGCATATACTTTTAACCTATCATTGTTGGCAGGCTTTATTTATCACCCTCATCTGCGCCCCATCACTACCCCCATTGCCGCCTTTGCTTCCTTGTCTGCCACCATCCATGAAAAAGCGCCATCTTTCATTCCAACGCCCAGTCGCATCCTCCGAGCATTGGCTACGGATCCACCGTCACCCACCCATCTCCCCTCGGCCATGCAAGCTATGGCCGCTACTCTTGAGCTCCCGCCTATTCATTTGGATCATGTCGGAGAAGCCGTATGCAAGTCCATTGAGGGCCAGGACATAAGTGGCCCAGTCGGTTTGAAAAAAATGCGGCAATTACTTGGATGGGAAGAGTCCGACCCTGCTGATCGTGTTTAGAACAAGGCCTTTTCATCTGATTGAGGGTCAACCTACGGGAATAGACACACTAGACCAAAGGGTTCATACTTTACTAAACATAGGTGAAATATATATCCTATTATTCATACATATCATCCCAGTCGGCACCAATAGTAAGTTGTTCGGGCACTAGTAGAGGGCTCACAGCCACAGGCTTACTGGCCATCACAGTCACTGCCTTCCCGTTACCTCCGCTTTCGTTCGGTGATCTTTGATTCTCCATTTCGTCAACCATATCCCACATGTCCTCATCATCCGCTTCGCCAAGAGAGTTTGTGCCCGCCAATTCTGGCCGACTGGTCATATCAGGAACACCAGCCCCTAACGCGTCTTCATCATCCTCCAGGTTGGACATCCTGTAGGAGATGCCTTCTTTGCCTGCTACATTCATCCCCCGCATGATCTCTTCTTCCTCCCTCAACAACGCGTCAATGTCCATATCATTGTCAATATCAGTTGCTGACGACGGGACAGACGATGCTCTTGATGCTGAAGAACCCGGAAGCGTCGACGGTGAGACAGGGCTCGGTGCAGACTGATCAAAACTACGCCCCTCGTTCTCGTTGTCTCTTTCGGAGCCACTCTCGTCGTTAGCCTGCGCGACTTCGTGTCGGATTGTAGGCGAAATGCCGTGTGCCTCGTCTCTCCAGACTTTCAAATTCACCTTGATATAAAAGCATGTGACAATCCCGACGCTCAGACAGGGTGAGAAACGTACTGCCATCCTCCGAGAGCGACAAAGCCGTTCGACTCTCTCTACGGTATCCCTGAATTGAAACTTGGGATACATCTTATGTGTCCACGCATGATATAATCGAAACAACTTCTCTAAATCAGCACTCTGCACACAAAAAACTATTGAGATTTTATGTAGCAATACATATGAGACCGCCTACCTCATTGCCCTTACCAGTAACCTTGAAAGTCTTGTACTCCTTTAATAGACGAGGGAAGCCATCATGGCCAAGTAACCTACCATTACGAGTAAACCTAGAGCTATAAGCAACAAGGAAGCACGTACCTCTCCTGGTCGAGTTTTGGCATCACTCTACTTGTCTGTTTCCTCTGGCCTCCTTTGTCCTTGTCGTGCATGGCGTTGGACCTATCCTCCAAAGATGGAGAGGACGTAGAGACTAAAGTTCCTCTGGTTGCGGCCACTTTCGCATCAGCTTGGCGTTTTAAACTTTCAACGTCGACTGCTGGGCCAACATCGCCAAACAGGTCGTCGTCGTCATCAAGTCCAGCAAGCATCGCGTCCAGCTGAGTCCTCTCGTCACCTTGGAGCGCATTTCTGTCCCTCGCTGGAGATGTTGAGTGAGGTCTAACACGGCGATAACGAACATTGCCAACTTCTCCCTCTTCTGTATCAGAGAGGAACAGGGATGAACCTGATCTGCCCGATGCTAGATTTCGCTCGGGATTACTCGTTCCTGCAATGGATGCAGTGGTTTCAATGACAGGTTCTGCCCAAATATCCTCGAGCGACATGAGAAGGGTTGCCGATGCCTATAGAACGCGACGCGTCACGCATCCATGGACGTGTTGTTGTGTGACGTGGGTCCACCTTTCTGCAAATGAGCTTGCCGCAACCCGACTACGACGAAGGAATAAATTATTGGAATGAGCAACCAGCCAATTTGGATGGTGTCCTAGGTAAGTTTTGAGTTATACCAATCACCACCGGAGTTGGACATGATCTTTTCCAGGTGGATATGGATCTGGTGTGAGAGGTCCTATACTTTTCACAGTCGTGGTCAGAGAGACTGAAATCATACCAGACTTTACCTCGAATCGATGCTTTAGGCTCGAGGCAATTTCTTCAAAGACTCATCCCTTCCTTATGCACAGTTCCATCTGTTGTGCGCCCTTTACAGCCATCTATGGATGCACCTCGAACTCGTGCTCTCGACGTCGGGGCAGGAATAGGACGAGTTACACAGACGGTGTTGTTACATCTATTTTCAGACGTGGTTTTACTCGAGCCCGTTGAGAAATTCGTGCAGCAGGCCTTTCAAAACTGTCAAGAATCACTTGACATGACCCCGCGGCTCCCTCTATCAGAACGATGGAAAGGCATCTCAGAGAAATCGAAAAGTGTTACTTTTCTTCAAGGGGCTCTCCAGCAGTTCGATCCATCACATCCTGAAACCCATACCAGGTGGTTGGGGCGTTTCGGCTATGACGGGGAAACAAATAGTTGCTTTGACGTTATCTGGTGCCAGTGGTGTCTGGGACATCTTGACGATGAGCGCCTTGTGTCGTTCTTCCACAGAGCCAAAGCGTCTTTGCTGTCACCTTCAGATAGCCTTATTGTCGTCAAGGAAAATCTTTGCAGGAATTATTCAGACGGAGGGCCTCGCACCGTTTTTGACCAGCAAGACTCGAGTCTCACTAGGTCGGTCTCTCACTACCACTGTTTTTGAAGTTATTTGTACCATCTAAATTCCCAGATCTGACGCTGCTTGGCTTAAACTCTTTCAAGCGGCGGGACTCACCGTTGTACGACAGCAGCTCCAAGCTGGTTTACCAGAGGGTCTATATGAAGTAAAGATGTATGTTCCAAACCGTCATTATTAGGTGGTCTCTTACAGAGATCGTCGTTAGGTATGCGCTTCGATGATGCAAAGACTGTACCGCAAGTACCTGGCTGGTAGAATGGCCTTTTTGTGACAGCATGAGGTGAATATTGGCGGTATATATCATGATTAAGGCGAAATGAAGCTGAATTGAATGCGAACTCTGGTGTACAAATATACTGTCACCTAACGTATGAAGTACATACACGGATATCCAAGAGTTTTCAAGAAAGGCTGTCTTTGATCTTCATATGATCTTGCCCCTGACCGCTGTCTAGACCAACAGCTTCTCTTATGGATCTGTCTCTAGCTTCTGTTCTTGATTCGGTTCGAGGCCGAATTGGGAAGCGATTGCTTACAGCCCGCTCCAATTGGGGCCAAATTTCATCACTAGTCGTGCCAGACAGTGTAACTAAACTTGTCAATGGAGAGGCTCCTGATCTATAATATGAGATCAGCGGCGAGGTGGATTCGTAGAATCTCTTTAGCCGACGAGCAAATATTTCCTATGAACTATTTTAATGCGAAACGTCGGAGCAGCACGACTTGTACGTACAGGATTGTCGTCAGGCCTCTTGCTGAGGGGCTCTCCGGTGACGTCGTCGCGACTGTCTACACGCGGGCGATTGTAGGTAAGGTTGTAAACTCTACCAGAGGGTAAATGCACCCAACGATCTGTTCCAGTACGACGATTTCGGTGCGCCGTAGCGATGGATTGGAAACAACTCACCGGCAATGCGGTTAAGGATTACTTCATCCGGTACATCCAGATTGATGACAAGACCGAGTGGATTCCCGTTATTTCTATTCCACACATATGTAAGCTTGGGGCAACCACCCGAGAAGACAATGCTAATCTTCACCTAAGATGTGAATCAAGTAGCTTGGCTTGACCAAGTGTCCTTGGGAAACCGTCCAAAATCCAATGCTAACAATGTTGAATACGAATAATGTAGCGGTCAAATACATAATAAAAGGACTGACTTCATCACGTAGCAGGTCAAGTTTGGCCGCAATCACACGGATCATGACGTCGTCCGGTAGTAATCCTAGACGCATTGTGTGGTAAACGCGTCGCAACCATAGCACAGTATTTACTGACCACCATGCGCAACAATTTCTTCCGCGAGTCTGCCGACTTCTGATCTGGACAAGAAAGTCAGATGGCTATTCGGCACCGCAAGCATATATTTTACTTCTTAGCGATTTCCTGCCTTAGGATATCCCCAGTCGACAGAAAGCTGATGTTGTACTTCTGCGTGAGCTTGGTTGATAGCGTGCCCTTACCAGACCCCTAACGAATGGGGATGACGGTTCAAGCAGCCATTTGCGTGTGCTGCACTCTAAACACACTCACGGGCTTTCCGAACATCAACATTCTAAGGTGGTGCCCGTGCTCAGGCTCCTCGCGATCTTTCCCATGAGGCTTTAACGAAAAGGGTAACGCCTTAGCGGTCGGCGTTGAAAAGTTGAACAAACGGCGCTGGCACTGATCCCACAAACGTCCTTGTGTTCTTGTTTGTACAGGCAGCGACCGAGCAATGATGACCATGGGAGGGTGGGGAGAAAGAGATACAGTACCTAGGAAGGCCAAGGGAAGGCACTGATAACCCTTTATCACCGAGCTTCGTTGGGGTTTGCTTTGCCGGGAGTTGTGGGGAATCGCGTGTCCAACCCCGGTATGTTGGGGATGAGACTAACGAATGGTACCGTACCTCTCACGTATATGTATAGGAACGAATAGGTTTGTGTTGGTGCACGCATTTCGCATCGTAACCCGCGATTCCATACTTCCTTCGAATCGCCGCCCCGCAACACGGCAAACTCAGCTTCAAATTGGACACGGGACAATTTCCTTATATAGGAATTACAGGAAATGATACAAGGAACGATCTGAAGTCGTGATAAAATTCAGGCTTCCGAGTCGGCTGGCGCCCAAAGAGCACAGCGTCCACTCGCATTCCCGGATGCAATGCGAGCAACGACGCGGGGATGCGAACAGGTTACAGCTTGGACAGCGGTAATCCTAAAGAATAAGACGATCATTCCATTAGCTATGGAGATTTACCAGAAGCACATTGGAATAGACACATACTTGCTACGATCAGATAGCGCTGCAATGATCTCACCCTGCGCAGACAATCATTAGCCCAGTCAGGAACATCATTCTTTGATGCGCTCACCGTCGCGGCAATGACGTTCAGCGAATGGTTCATGTTTCCGACCGTGAAATGCGGGTATATGTCAGGATTTTGATTCCATTGGGATTTCAGTATAGTAAGCCATTTGCCCTGCATGACGTTAGTGGCGAGCATGAGGGTCAGCCGAGAGCTAGACTTACCGTCTGGCAATTATGATGAAGACGCGAGAACGGTTGGAACGATTTAACCTTCTTATTGGCAGTTAATGCGCTCCACTCAACATTCCACACTATAGGATATTTCCACGTTTGCCTCTATCTTGGACTTAGATATAAGCGAACTTACGGCGAATTGTGTCGTCGTAGCTGGTGCTGACGATTCGCCTTCCTGAAGGGTCCCAATATGCAGAGCTAACGCTTTTGTTGTGGCTCCAATCAGCCATCAATGTGCCTTTCCCTTGATTAGATTCTAAGAAATTTGTTATGGCTTCTGAATCAATTTCCATTGGGCTAGAAATAACGCTTCTCCGTGGACCGATCGGTGATGACGGAGGAGGGGTCGGCAACGATGCTACAGGCAACTTTGAGAGCATCCTGGCATCCCACAATCTGTAATTGATTATCAGCGTCCGCACAGCAAGGCGTAAGTGGCGAGACGTACGTCAGAGTTCTGTTGTTGGAGCTAACAAGAAGACCTTCTGGATGAACTGGGTTCACAGAGACACATCCTATTTTCGTATTGGCCAGCTGATATCTGCACGCGTGGCTTCTTTGCTCCCTCATATCAGAGTGAGTCAAACTGCCCTCCGTGTCCGAGATCCAGAGCTCCTGCCCACTCGGTGGAATATCGAAGCTGGAGATCAGGACATCGTCCAACGCAAAGACTTCTCTTGATATGCCAGATTCAAATGATATGCTCCTTAGTGTGCAGTCGTAGGCAGACGTGAATACCTTGGAGTAGCGCAGCACTAAATTGGAAAGTCTTGGTGATAGGATGACTAGCTGTTACTTACATTACGTGTATCCAGCGGATCAATTTTCATGCATGAGATAGAAGACTTGGAAGTGGGAGGCCAATGAGGCTGCAAACGGAAAACCTTGCCACCTTCTTCACTTAGAGTCACGTCGCCATCTTCGTCCTGTCAGTCATCCCCGCTGATACCATCTTTAAAGCAGGTCAAAGTCAATGGGAACATACCTTCACTTCTTCTGGAGGGGCGGAGGCATCCCATATTCCTAGTTGACCATGCTTGTCTAAGTAGAGGAAGCGGTGAATGTGTTAAAGCTTTGAGATGTAAATCATGGTACCTCCAAAAAATATCAAGTCTTTATTCTGGTCATATGGCGTTTAGTGAGGAAAGAGAGCTGTCAACATCTGGAACAGAGAGAATTGCACCTTCTCAGGATGATAGAGTGAACTGTACACTCTGTCATCTGTCACTTTAGCTCGGCTAACAATCTTCAGATTCTCAAATTGCGCCTTCAGTTCTGTCACTTGAGATTTCTCCTTTTCAGGATCACTCAAGTCAGATCCTTTCTCTTCGTTTCCTTGCGACAGTGCAGTCCGCGCATAACCTTCAAAGGTAGCCGTCAAGGACACCAATTCGTGCGCGGAGATTTCGTCTCCCAAAGTTGAAAGATCAAGATTTTGATGACGCGGACGCTTAGCTGCGCGTTCTTGCTCCTCACGCTGAAGACGTTCCTCTTGTTCTTGAACGCGTTTTATTTCTCCCTCCATCTAAGACAGAGGGAGACAGTCAACACATGGTGCGAGCAATAACAAGGAATACATACCTCGCGTTTCCGCTTTTGCTCTGGGGTTTCATTAGGATCAATGATAGGTTTGTTCAACCTTGAAGACTGCCTCCTAGGTAGCTCAGTTGTAGGGGCCCTGCGCTTCCTGGGCTGCGGTGGTTGCACAGGTTTCGCGCCTTTTTCGGGTTTGGGCTTCGAGGCTGGAAATGACAGTCCAGCTGCAACTCCTTTAAGATCGAGTTCGGCCAATAATGCTCGATTCTTGGCGATGTTCGCTTCCCTCTGTTTCTCGCTATGAAGGAGTTAACTTCCGAAGACGCGCGGAGATGAACCAACCTTACAATTCTGTGAGCTGTGCCATTCTGACGTGGAAGTTGTGAACTTAGGACGCGTCGGATAACAAGTAGACAGCCAAACAAGTACACACGCGTCTCGGTTAGCCAATATCACAGATTGGATGGTAAAAGAGATACAAGTCTGAAATACAAATATCTAGTGGAGTGAACGGCAGGAGACATCACATAGCATGGACACAGAAAGCATACGGAACAAGGGTGAACGGTGAAGTTCCTCGGCAAAATACTCATGCATTTAGCGAGAAAAACCACAGAAAAGCAAGATGAGTACCCCGCCTAATTAATTTCCAAAACAGATGTCTCCAACACGCGAAAAGCTTGCTTGTCGCGCGACTGCTCCGTCCAACCAACAACCTCCCTCCAATTATGAGCCGACGCTTCCTTCTCTCCTGCGCCTGAGAATGCGGAAAGTTCATCGTCGGAAATACCGCGATACCTGAGGTCTACATGAATGAAAGTAAGGTGAATTATGCCATTCGACTCACATCAAAAATATGCGTGTCCAGACACAAGGAGAACAGGTCACCGATAAATCAACTGCCGCAGCAAGTCTACTTGGCGACATAAAGCGATAGGCAATATTCTTGTGAGTAGAAAAACTCGACATTTGGTTGCTGGCCCAAAATGAAATTAAAGATAATGGGGTGATTGAACGACATATTACCTGATAAACGATGTCCTGGCATGAATAGAAAGACCTAAGTTCTCCAGAACTCTGCCAAGATGAGGGATAAATTCTCGGAACGACATTGCGAAACCATTGTATGGCGCAACGATAGTATTTGGGTCAATAGCCGCGGGATCAGGTCTGAAATAATGTAAATACTAGATCCGGGCCATCGAACCAGATTATTAAGCAGCGTACATAGCTTCATAATAAAGCGACGTCACGACCGCTTCCGACTCGAAGTGTTCCAGAGCACCACCCGGATGCACCCGTAGGAAGAACTTGACTTTCTCGGGAGAAAGCGGTTCCGCCGGTGGCCATGTATTTCCCAGTTTCCAAAACTGAGAAAATGTCAAGGTTACATCGCAATACTGCTGTTCTGGGGATAGAATGCTTAAATTGCATTTCGCGACCGACGGTTTCGCTGCGATAGTGAGCTTGCCCATCGTACGTGCATCAAAGAAGAAATCCGGAGAGTATTCTTCTTCCTTGAGGCGCGTTCCCGTAAATTCCATCTTGTGGATCTTGGCTTCGTGGTCATGAATGATGTCCAACTTGCCCATAAACATTCCACCGACGACGGTTCCATCTTCCGTTCGGGACATGTCGAGTTCGTCAGACTCACAAATTGTATCGATAGCCACAACTTGACCAGGACCAAGCTCTAAGTTGAATGTCGCAGGCATTTCCAAGACTGGTGGCGGTCTATACAATAGTCAGTTGAAATGATTAACGGAGGAATTGAGTGGCTTACGGAGGTGGCGGAGGGTCCTCCGGAGGTGGGTTGTCCGTAACCACTTCAACATACAGCGAGTGGAGACCAAGGCTACAGATATGGTAGGAATCGTCATCATGAAGCTACATCCACAATTCTTAGGATCTCATTTAAAAATATATGACGAATATGACTTGCCCAGACATAGTCACCTTGGATAAGGCGCTAAGATGCATTGCGTTCAGTCTTGAGTGCGCGGCGAGGTTGTGACAACTCACGGTAGCTTGTGGAGAAGCAAGATGAACAGGAACCCTCAGAGCAAACGGTGCGCCAGCCGCCGGTTTTGCCCAGTTCCTAGCTAGGGTTTCAAGATCCTGGGAAAGTCGGCGGTGTATAGCGCGGAAGGACTAGTGAAGACTGGAATACTCACGCTGTAGCTGTCAGGAAGGATCTTAACGGTTTCCATCTCGTCATGTGCGAGGGTGAGCAAGCGAGTACGAGCCATGAGAGCCTTGTTGTCGTTCTTATTTTTCTTCGTATTCTTACCCCAGAGAGAGGGGAGTGTCGCATTCGTTGAACTGGGAACAAGAGCCATCAGAGGTGGACGGTGTTGGTGGAAGAGAGAACGTACACGGGGGATACGAGCATCTGAAAAAAAAGAGAAGGGTTACGGAAGTGCGACGGGTTTTAGTTAGGGCAAAAAGGAGTCATCTTTCTTTTCGCAGTGACTGATCAGTCGACTTCCTGCGCTTGAACATGAGGCTAGCCTGGAGGCCTTGGGCTCACAAATGAAGAACGTATGAGACGACGAGGAGAAGAACGAAGAAAGGGTGACCCTCAGCCCACAATGATGGGGAAGAATGAAGAGTACCGTGAGGATGATAGACGACTTACAGCGAGTATCCTTGCTATTAGCCAGGTGGCTGCCTCGAGGCAGTTCGGATACCCTTTGCCTTGCCGTGCACGTGACGCAGACATGCTCTCCCCAATGAATCTGATTCGCGTTGGCAAAATCGCCTTCTCATCCTCCTCCAGAACATTCGCCATCAGTCTACTAGACCAGCTTTCCATCTCTCAGCTTCAAAGCGAGGCAAGAGGACGTAGTTTAACACCGTAAGCATCCTACATCCTCACTCCGGGAGTCTTTGTCTAATTTGGCTCGCTCCAGTTCCGGTAGCAAGGCCACCCTGATCACTCGCATTAAACACGTTGAAAATCGCGAAGACAGTGCAGATAGTGCCAATTCTATATACAGACGTGACTCCTCCACAGTAAACCACAGCAAAACTTCCGCAGCCTCTCCCAGCTATACCGCCTTAACCCTTAATGTCAAGCTCCCAGATCTTTCTGCACCTCGAGAGCTTCCCGACCCCCATATTGTGAGTACTCCCTCATCATATGTACTAAGTCGACGTATATTTGTTAGCCTTTTCTCCCCGACTTCTGGGACTCCTCCCGCTCAAGAGGTGCGGATGCAATTCGCCACGATGTCGAAGCAGAAGCACCAATGCGCAAGGTATTGGTGGTAGGCGGGACGTCAATGCAGCATGCCGGTGGTCCTACATACGGCGAATCCGACCACACCGAGTCTGGGTTTAGTGAAGACCAAACAATTTCCAAGGCCATGACGCCCACTCATGCCCCAGGTTTCTGGGCCGATGTTGCGGAAGATATTGGCCTCCCACCATCATTGGACACATCATCCCCCTTGGCAAATGTTCGCGCGTTCATTGTAGCCACCCTTCAGGATTCGGCGCAAGAGACTCGAAAACCTACACCCCATCAAAGACCATTGGATCCAGATGAGGTGAAAGGCATTTGGGTTCTGCTACTTATTCTTGGTGGGTCTTGGCTAGCGGGTGGGCTACTCGATGGTTCCAAAAACAGGAAACTTTCTTTTAAAGCATAGAAAATTTCTTTCTTTTTTCTTTTTCTCTCTGTGGATGTCACATTTTAGAGATTGTAGGGCCATTCATCAGGAAATGGGCCAAAATATTTGTTCTGGACTACCAGTAAAATTTTTCTCTGATACTTAAATAATATTATACAAATATTCTGAATTTGTAAATCCCAAAAATACATAAAATTGTTAACTGATAATCTGGAATATACATTGTTGAATATTCTATGTATATTGTGGAGATTTACAAACCCAGATTATATAATATTTTAAGTATTGGAGAAGTTTTTTTACTGGTAATCCAGAATAGGTATTTGGGCCCATTTTGTGACTGACGCTAGGAATTTTATACGTCGCGGAAGCAAAAGGAGACAAGCCAAGCTACCAACCATGAGCTACATCCTGAGAGTGTTCACTAGAACACGTCCTAGGTCTCGGGAGCTCATAGGCCCTCCAGATCCTGTATCAAATATTCGACCTGTGTTATTTAAGGACCAGTATTCCCCTCCAAGTACCAGAACGCATCCTTATTCTCTGGCCGAGTTTGGTGAGGCCGATGAAGACAGCACTGATTTCCAATGGCGCCTTCAACGAGAGCAACTCGTCTCCTTTAATCATGCCTTCTGGTTAGATGTAAGTACTTGATATAAGGATATGACACTCTTTTCAACATCATCATAGAGTAATACTCGTTTTATGCGGGGGAAACAGGAGGTTCTGGATAAAATTCAAGAAAGAGGTGACCTAGTGGCAAGAGACAAGGAAGCCGCCCTTTCCACATTTTATTCCCAGTGGTCTATCCAGGAAGCTACGCGACAAGCGGAGTACACTGCAGTATGGAACGAACGCAATTATGCGATGATCAGACTCACCATGCGTCGCCAGTTGCGCAGCTGGAAAAGTTCTCTTTTGGATCTTTTTATAGGACATCCTCGCTAAAAATTGCCGCCTCTATCTTCATCCACTAATTTGCGTACGTGTGCGAACTCTTCATCAGAAGGACCATCTTCCACCAAGACGTTACTCTCTCTTGCAAAGTCTCGAGATAGCTCATAAACTTGGTTTGGTGCCATACCTGGCCAACGCAGTTCAATCTCTTCAGATGTCGGTACCTTGGCGGCCTCTGAAGGAGGAGTGATACTGTCGCTTGGAAGAGCGGATGCAGCAAGTACTTGGTATAGCTGTGTCCTACGTAGATTGACTGTTAACTCATAGTCTGCCTTGTTTGCGGTATCCCGGATGTGCTTCCAGCTGTACAAGGTTAAAATACGAGGATGCGCCATGACACGGGGTGGGACATACTTGTCATGCAGGTATATCCTTCGCCATACGTTTTGGACAGCCGTTGTTTTCCGACCTTTTGACATATTCTGTAGAAGGAGTTGGTAACCACCGAGGCTAGGCAATGAATACGCACCTGCGAATTCGATAGGATGATCAATGCATCCACAAAGTCAGTTGGCCATTCGGTGTTATCTTTCAGGGTTAATAGATCAACGGCATCCTCCTCTGTCAGAGTATTTCCTTGCAGAAATTGCCGCAGTATGCGTTGGAAGAGCTTCGTTGACTACGTTTGAGTAAGATTAAGGTAATAACTGGGTGAGACGCACATCTTGCAGGGCGGGTCGGTCGGATGGAACTGCGCATCTCGCCGAAGTAATGGCTCGGACTCGCGATTCTACCGCAAAATTAGCAGGGGTTCCCAACTCTTTGTTAAATTGTTGCAAGAGGGTATGATGAATAGCCATGAAGTCGAGCGAATTGTTGAAAGCTAGCATGAAGACACATAAGCATCCTGAGGGTTAGTTTTATATTTGGAGCTTACCTTGCACTTTATCTTGCGACGTAGCTGCGGGTCCTTCTGCCATGCTGGCTAATTTACCAATACTCAACATGAGCTCCATTGTGGGTGGAATTAAGCGAGGTATTAAATCACCAAAGACGTAGGCTTACATGTCGTGTCTCTCGGTTATTTTCAACCTGAGCCTCCCTAAGAAGGGCAGAAGCAGCATGTTGGTAGTCCTGTTTTCCTAAATCATGTATCCATGAGAGGCGTGGCTGAGGGTTTCTCGAGAAAAAGGTGTCGATGTAAGCACGATGATCAGACCCCTGGTCAAATAATGACTTTAATCTGCCTTTTGATGTGCATTAGCCATAGGTGATTATAGACAAGATGGAACCTACCCTGTTCAATGTACCATTTATATAGTTGTGATGCGAAATCTCCTTGGAACCTGTCAATATAACTTCGGACGCGATCGGGGGTTCTTATCGTTTTGTCTGCTGACGGGTGATGGGACAGTTCACTAAGTGCACGGAAATCTCGGTATATTTCTGCGAGTTTAAAGGCATATTCTGTGCTGCCTATCCTAACTGTTTAGCTGTTTAGCAATTGGCACGAGAAATGTGTGGTGCAAAGCTCACCGAGATGGCCTAAAACTATAGGTCGGAGTAAACGGAATTCTTCTTCAAGCCTGTTTCGCTCCCGCTCGCCGCCGCCACCATCTTGAGATCGGCTAGACACAAATTGTTGAATAAAGAAAAAGAAATCAACAAAGGACATACCTCTCCATAGATTCGAGGGAATCATGGTAAACTCTGAAAAGGCAACTGGCGAGTTCCCGCGACTGTTCGGTGGAGTCTTGTTGGGTACTGTAATTTCTCAGGGAGCCACCATCGTCCTTCAAAGAAGTCTGCAGTCGTGTTCTGAGCTTCACTGTAGTGTCAAAGAGAAGACGTAAATTTTGGAGAAGGGTGGGATCGCTAGTCCATGGCTGGACACAAGCCCGAGCAAGCTGATATTTGGCGCGATTCCTAAACCGGTACTCGAACGCGTTGGTAAATAATGCTAATATGAGACCATTGGCTTGAAGCAGCAAATGTGGGTCTGCCTGTGATGCCTCAAGTGACGATAGTTCCACCCCTACAATGCTCACCATCTCGGGTACTAATGCACCGATATACGGAACCTGAATCAAACAAGTCATGTCTGAATGAGTCGAAGAAAAGCGGCAAGATGTCAAGTGACATTGCCTGTGAGTTGAAAAATGTTCGCATCGGATCACCCTCATCTGACTTCTCTATGCGTCTCATATATGCTTCGACAGCAGAGGAAAGCAAACTTGGCGAGGCAGATTTTCTAGATATAAGGTTTGTGGGACTAGTAGCGATAGGGAGAACTTGGACGCACTGCGCCTGATCATTATGGTAGGCCCATATTCCGCGAGCAGCCGCCAATTTCTCAACGTTAGCAAGCAGTTGCTCCCGTGTCGTATGGGAAAGCTGAAGACAAGACAAGTATGATAATCGGATGGCCATAACGATTGAAGAGAAGAACCTTGCTCAGGCCACCACTTTCACCGATGAACATTATCAATGCCTCAAGCGAGCGCTCACGACTAGCCAGCTGCGCCCCCATACTCAAGATAGGAGCAACAACGTCCGGATCTTGACGAGATACAAATCAGACGATTGAAGGAATTTGGGGGTATACGTTACCGGAGGTCAAGAACGCATGGCTCATCTGCTCGGCAGCGGTTTTAAGGCTTTCTCCGTCTGCGATGCCTGGAAGTTGAAATCTTAAGGGATTCTATAGTTGCGGTTATTCGTGTCAGCGGGTGCATCCAGCAGCGGAGAAGATACTTGCCTCAGGTTTTATACCATATTTCATAGCCTGTCGGATGGTAGACTTGAGTACGTTGGCTTTGCCGATACTGATTTGGGCATCATGGTCAGCAATAGACTAGCTGGAATTAGCTAAACCTCACTGCACATCATCCTTTATTTTAAAGATATTGCCTATGTTAAGCCGCGCTGCAAGAACCATCTCAGTTGTCAATAGTAATATATCTCGATGGTCGGTCTGCTCTAGTACGCAGAACCCTAAAAACATGTCGTCTACATTTTTAAGGTGTAGCTGTTCTTGATAGGGTAGCTCTTTCAATATATTACAAGTTAGAAAACGGATGTTATTATACGTAAGCGGGTACGAACCAATAGCGGTGAAGGCGAACGCATCTGAGAACTGTGAAAACATGATAGGGAAGTTTTCATATGGTTTGGGACCCTGGAGAACCATTAGTCGAGGAGACGATGCGTATCTGAGGTCTGCGGCCTAAGAGGACATGAGCATTGGAATTTTAGTCACCATAGTAGCAGACAAACTAGTTCATAAGGAAGAACTTGTATGGCACTTTTCAGCGCGAAGATATCGGACGTTGGAGATAGGAAGAGGGGGACTATTGCGTAAACCCGCATCGGAGCCGTATTGAAATTAAGCGGCGACGACTCTTCACCTGTAACGGGCTCGTGCGATATCAGAAGCACTGGGTCACCATCCCTTGAGTGACTATCAGAAACTACAAAGACATGGGGATGACATAGGGTATAAATACCTGTCAATTGAAACGTCAAGTAGCTCGATATCCAACGAGTGTGCGTCCCTTTGAGCGCCATTTAAAACAGCATCCGTCACGATCTCTCTTACTTCATGGCTGTGTACGCACTGAATATTCCGATGTGTCAGATACACTATATGTATTTCAGATTAGCACTACCTTCTCGCCGCCTCCCATGTTAACATTCCACTTCATAAGGTTTTTACGTGTCAAGACCCAAAGAGGCCTCTCTTCATATCCACGAGCAACGTCATTTTTTGTCTTTGAGAGAGCCTGGTCATTGGAAGGGGGAACTACAGTGATTATATCTCCGCTGTCCCGAATCACAGTTTTCCGCTGAAGCATACGGAACGGGCCAAGCCATGATGTACTCTGATGGTCCTGGTCACTGAACGGTGAAGATACAACTATGAACTTTCCCGTCCCAGGACGAGCGGTTACTGTCAAGCGGTAGAGTTGTATCTTTGTCCTAGCGACAAACACCATACCCTACCAATACTATGAGTAAAGGGAAAGTGGTTAGAATACGACACGTACGTCAATACGTTCCAAGCCATCCACTGTCTCGGTGTCCGATAAAGGCATTTTTGATGTGCTGAATCTCTCAGCTCCAGCTAGCCCAGTTCCAATGCTGTCCCAGAACCTCACTTCACCCGACGAAGAGACTAGGATGAGTCCTGGTTCCCTGGATGCTCCAAATGGAAGTAAAGACGCGAAAGGCACGGTCAAATATGGGCTCGATGGGTCTGGAGGAGGAACAGGGAACATATAACAAGTCGGCGAGTGAAATGGCGATTGCTGTTCGCAACCTTAGAAAGTCAACATAGCTAAGTTAGGAAGATACACACAAGATCAATTTTCCAGACGAAGCATGTTTGCACTGAGATTACAATGGCGTGGCTGGTTGGTCCATGGAAGACGTGCAGGGAGCCAGTAAATATATCTCTGGTGCGATCTGAATCGATGCGAAGTGAGTGGGTGCACACTAGGAGGACGGGTCCTTACGACTCACCAGCCACTTTAAATGCTTGCTGTACCTCTATAGGAAGAGATGCAGCTAGTCGGACTGAGAGCGTGTCAGAGAGCGCGAAGACGCGTGATTCTTCAGTTTGCTTCCCTCTGTCCACGGAGAGCCTGAATGGATCTATATCCATGGCCTTTACGGGAGATTGACTACTCGACACACGCCGCATTGGTGGCGTACTAAAAGGTAACGATCTCACGGTGTCGAGGCGTCGCGGAATCTAATCTCGAGACAAGCACAATGCTTGGACTAGAAGGGTACGGCAGCGACGACAGCGATTCTGATTCACCACCTCAACAACAACGACCACGGCTCCAAGCATCTCAAACTCCCTCGACTGAAAAATCTACATTATCCCTCCCTCCCACAAAATCTCTACCCAAAGCAAAGTCTAAACGCCCTGTCTTTACAATAGCCAAACATCCTAAAACCCCCAGCACTGACGAGGATAGGGATGAAGAACGACCAGCTAAAAGACAGAAACTCGATGCACGAACAGGTACAGGATCTTCGTCATTATTGGCGATGCTACCTGCACCTTTGAAGTCAACCCCAATACCTACTGCGCCTCCTCTCTCAGCCTCTCGAGGAAATAGCGGCGTGACGATCCCACCTTCTATTGATAACCTCTCTCGTATGACTGATCCAAATGGATCCATCGAAGACAACGGAGAAGCGGTGGACAAATCGACGTTATTTGTGCCACCATCTCTTGCGAAAGGAGGGGCACAAGTCGCGCCGACAGATAAGGAGGCCAAGCCTACGTCTTCAGAGGCAACTGCTGATTTCTTCTCTCTAGGTATTAACTCTTTCGCGATCTGTCATGATTTGTGCATTTTTACCAAATTCTTCGTAGGAACATCTAGCCTCAGAGCTACACAAAACTCTTCGACCAGCCAAGCAATTGAGCATGGGTCATCTTATGTCGCCATCACGTCGGCACCAACATTACCAACCTTTGAGCCCCCCATCCCTACACATTCCGATCCCTATCCAGGTTACTACCAGCTTCCATCAGGCCAATGGGCTGCTCACGATCCGGAATTTTACCGAAAATACTATGAAATGTGGTCTGGAACTGTCGCCCTCGATGGAGGGTCCCAAAAAGGATTTGAGGGCGCCGAGGGAGATGATACTATCGAGGTTGATGCACAACAGCAGCTAGATCTCGCCAGAAAAGAGAGAGAGGAAAAGAAGGCTCTCACAAAAGACGCAATTGGTGGTCGTACTGCTCCTAAGATGAATATCAAGGTAAGCCTCAAATGGGTACCGTTCCTTTGTACTATCCATGTGTTGATTTGATCTCTTTTCAGGCCCCTAAGATTGGATCCCGGGCACGCACCAGACATCAACTGTCCGCCTTGCTCACAGAAGCATATGAGAATCGTGAGGCATTGGAAGAGAAGATCGCCCAAGGCAGACGCAACAGAAAGGAAGCAGGTAACAAGTATGGATTCTGAGGTAGCCACAACAACGATTTAACAACTGCCCGGGTAGTCTAGTCAGTCGTAGTTTGGACATCTACATGCCATTCATGCTAGAAATAGGGTGAATGTTGATAAACGTGGTCTACATGGCAAAGTTGTACATGGTCGATACCAAAGTGGATGGGTAAGAAAAGAGACAGAAAAATCCAAACTAATATCCATACAATTTACTTTGAGCCTGCGCTGAATTCTGAGGGAAAATGTCGTCAGTGTTACCCAGACAAGGGTTGATTAAGCACGGCTTACTCGTTACAGATTTGGTCCCTTCGGAAATCGCATGCTTGGAGAGTTCACCGGGTAATATCAGCCTGACACTGGTCTGAATCTCGCGCGATGATATCGTCGACTTCTTGGAGTAAGATGCAAGCTCTGGAAGACCACGTTCATGTAAGCTACAATACATAAAATACAGGACACTCACTGGATGCCTCACTGGCAATGCGCTCAAAGATGTCATTTACGAACGAATTCAAAATCGCCCTATAACATAGCATCCATCGCACATAAAAAACGATAACGACTAGGTAGCAAACAGCGGGAACGCACATTGCTTTGTTGGAGATTCCAGTGTCAGGGTGCACCTGTTTGAGCACCCTGAAAACGACGCGTAAGTCGCAACCAAACACGAGCCAAATGTGTTATCTCACTTGTAAATGTACGAAGAATACGTCTCCTTCCTGGCCTTCTTGCGCTTCTTCTTGTCGCCATCGGCCGCAGGCGCTGTCTTCTTCGATGTCTTCTTGGCAGCAGCAGGTGCTTTAGAAGCAGTAGCAGGTGCTTTCGAGGCAGTGGTGGACGCAGGTGCCTTTCCGCCAGTAGTGGATGCCGGTTTAGGAGCCATTGTGAAGTTCTAAGTGTGTTTTGGGATTGGGTAAATCTTGGGAATAACGCGTTACTAAACATCGAAATAACAAAATAACGTGCATGCTAACTTACACAAGTTATTCTTGATATATGTCGATACTTTGACGCGTCGATGGGAAGATAAGATGGTCGTGGTTGGAAACAGAAGAGGGTCAGTCACCACGGCGGCTTATATGGTTGACGGAGTTTCAAGCACTTCATTCGAAACTCCGCCACAACAATTTCGTAACTGAGAAAACGTTTAAATGTATTCATCTATGATAAATATAAGTGCTCTGGTAATTGTCCAGTCAAGAAGCGTAGAAACATAAGAGAGAGTAAATACGTATGTTAGGTTTCGAAACTATAGTCATCACGAATTGAACTCAGGATACCAGCTACCATGCCCCAGTGTTGTAGCGAGGCGTTGGTGAACTTCCACATGAAATGGTGCATATGGATATTTTTCTCCATCAAGTGCGAAATGTCCATCTTTCGCGTACGGTGTCAGTCTATACGCCTTGGCTTTGTAGTACAGTTGCTGTGGCCTTGTCAGATGGTTCATTTGGCAAAATGAATTACTTACCGTAGGCCTCCAAAACTGTTTACCTCGCGAAGCACCATTTATCCCTTTAAGCCATTCCACGCGAGGCATCTATATAGCTGTGTCAGCATGGTAAATAGTCAGCTGAAAGACAACGTTACTCGTTCTTGGGCCACAATGTCGACGTATCCATCGTCACATATCGCAATTGGAAACTGCATCAAATCCCTGTTCTACATTTTAGTGGCTGATGTTTTGAAGGAACTGACATGCAAACCGTGACACATAAGGCAATTTTCCTGCGCTATTGAGCATCCCACGTCAGGGACGTTTGAGATACAGTTGATTTCACATACTAAACATAAGACAATGGTTTGTCAATTACAGTCCAACCTTCATCAGCATCAAAATGCTGGAGAGGGGGTAATGATCGTGCCGGGGGGGTTGAGTCAACGTCTGGTTGTGTGGACTGTGAGGCAGCGGAGTCCACTTGTGATCGCGATGACCGGTAGGTCTCGACCATCTTCGCCTTATCTTGAGCGGCGATTTTGATCTCTAGTTTCATAGGGCATCCTCGGTTGAGGCTCACTGCCGCTTTTTGTCTAAAAAGTTTGGAGCATTAGAAAAAAAACACATACCTTGCCTGAGATACCCAAGCATAAATCGTGCGTCCCCCATCCATCGCAAGGGTTCCGTGCCCAGATCTATGTCAGCCATTAGCCCAATGGCTTGAGACATGAAAGACATGATCCTAGTTTGCCCTTGCTGTACCGAACAGATATCCAACTTCATAGGTCTCCCTGGGAAACCATAAGCCTATCGCACGAAGGGTTTGGGCTGTCAAGGTACCTTTAATGACATTTAATGCGGCCGCACAGACATCAAGCCCAGCCTTGAGGGGTGCGTTGCCTTGTCAGAAATAAAATGTGTAAAGGCTCGTCGTTTACCTCTAATCCAAGCAGGGCAATACTAAATCCGTTAGCAGATCCAGTGGGTAGCGGAACAACGGGCAGTGAAAATGCGTCCATTGCATCTTCGCGATCGGCAAATGCGTTGAAAACCTCATGGACAAGGCCGTCCCCAGAGAGTAGTACAATAGCATCATAATCAAGTCCCATCGATTTGGTATGGTCATAACAATGTTTATGGCGTTCGGTGGCTAACTCCAACATTTAGCTAAAAAGATAGGGTGGTATAATGATAGACTAACTGAGGATGTCCATTTGGCAGCGCGCAGCTTCAAAGATAGGCTTTACCTTCTTCTCAAAGATAGGCTTCGCCTTTCCCTATTGATTATGTACGTGAGTGTGGACTCTTTTACGATGGAAATTATGCGTACGGTGCCACCGTGGGGATTAATCATAATTTTGAGCCTACGGCGGGGCTGGCAGCCTGCGCTCCGGTATATACTAGCTGTCGTAGGAAGAGAGTGACTCGGCTCACCATCATAGGCTGCTTTGATCACGTCACTCGACCATCTTTCTGCATCCTCATGCCGTGCTGAATCAAAGCTGCCTTCAGTGGTATAGAACGCGAGAAACTTTTTCCGCTTGCGCAGGAGCGAAACCCGCAGCATATGGTCTTGAGTGACCTCAGCCCAAAGGACCTGTCGAAGAGGACATTCCACTTTTAATCCTAACAGACCAAAATCAGTCGTGACCTGACACGTAACAGAAGTGACAAAGTGACAAACCAGGCTCGTCGATAGTGAGAGTCGTCTTTGAGAAGGAGAGCAGGATCTCTCTGTTCTGACGGTCTACCACGAGGAGCTGGACAACAGGAGTGGACCCCATGAAAGCAGGAATAAAGCTAACGAGTGAGATTGTGGAGGTAATACGAGGTTACGCTATGGTCGAGATCATGGAATTGGAAAAAAAATGGAAGCAAAAGTTGTTGCCGTAACTCTGCCGATGTCCAACTTAATTGACCTTGCGCAGAGCGTCGGATTTCCGCTCGCGGAAACTCGTGGGAATTCTGTATATATTTAAAGCCTTTATCAAAATCTTAGGTTTCTGGGGGTGTCTGCAACATTCTTGGCATCCATTGCCAGAATATTTTCGCATAGGGGAATTTTTTGTATATCCAGAATTCCCACGGGTTTCCACGAACGGAAATCTTTCCTATTGAGGGAGAAATATAAGCTTCCTCCCTGAACCTTTACTGTAAATAGTTTGCGTGTTCAGGGTCGGCAAACATGACTCACTCTCCCGCAAGCTGATCTCTACGCCATGACCGTTTCGGTCCATGACATCGCCCAGGCTGGCTTTGGGAAGGGAAACGAACTTTACGACAGGTCAGCAGCACCCTCAGCCTGATCTTCCCGCCGAGCCTGACTACGCTGCCTGCTATCGATACAGAGCAAGGCCGTCTTATCCTCCGTCTGCCTTGGCTGCAATTCGGTCTGCTATCCCTTCGTCTCATCCCCTCAACGTGCTCGAGTGAGCGACCCCTGCACTGATCCAAACACATTATCTGAGTCCGTGTAGAGTAGGATCCGGAACTGGCATATTCACGAGAGCTCTTCTCTCGCATCCAGATTGGTCTTCAGCCGTGCGCGAACTACGTGCTGTTGAGCCGAGTATGTCGTCAATTCTTGCATCTCTTTCTTTCATTTGACATACATATTTGTGAGGCGAGGGAATGCGAGTACAGTTCTCTCAAGCAGTCAAGGACTCAAGGGTGTCCGTCAGAGAAGGAATTTTTGAGGATACACACGTCCCAGATGGCTGGGCTGATCTCGTCATTGTAGGTAAGCGGTACAACGTATTCATATGGGGTATCCAGCCGTGACATATCCCTCAGCTCAAGCGTTTCATTGGTGCTCTGACTTCGACAGAGCCATGGCTGAATTTAACCGGGCGTTAGCCCTCAACGGTTGCGCCGTCTTCATTTGGAACTTGGAGGGTAAGGTCTTTTCCACTTGCATCTCACCACTCATGTCTCCTTGGGCAGATTCTGCGACTTCCTGGGTCCATCAAGTCCGACAAATCGTCGAGTCATTTGAACAAGGAACCCCACAGTTCAGGCTGGGCCTCTGGCGAAAGACCTTCCAGACACCATCTTACATCAAATATTTTGAGCCTCCTGACGAACTAATATTCAAGCACGCTGTCACTAGCTCGCTCCAGGGTGTCATAGATCGTGCTCTTAGCAAGAGCTACATTACCGTCCACTCCGATGAAACCAGGGCGCAAATCAGCAAAGATTTGAAGGAACTCGTAGAGAGAGTTGACGACAAAGTATGGATTGATGAGAAACAAGGGACCTTCGAGTATCCTTATACTAGCACGGTCATTGTGATGAGGAAGAAATAGACAAATATCCTGGCACGTTCAACGAGCAACAAGAAGCATTATAGCCCAAATTATTGTGGCTCGCACTGACCGTTGTTTAGAGAATGGGGTGAGCTTAAAAAATCTCTATTATAAAATCGGCACTTCCAGCACAATCCATAAAGCGATGAACCAAAAATTCAAACTTTGCCGATGATGCGTTTTGGCGTGCCATACAAAAGTGGCTCCCATGCATGTGCAGATACGACGAAATCAACCATCCGCTTCCCCCCCTATGCTGACTGAAACAGAAGTTCAGGCCATTAGTGTGATTTGCAGATTCCCAAAGATTGCTACCTAACAGAACAGTTCCCCCTCAGTAAATGAGAAATTTAATGGAATTTTGCATACAACTATAGGCAGATAAATTAATAAAAATCACTAATCGAAACAAATGGATATTAACGGCAAAAAAGAGTTAAGTCTAAGACTTTGTGCCTTTTCAACGATCCCAACCTTGTAGAGCGGGTCATGCGGCCATAGGTTATATATCAACTCTCAGTAGCATGATCTCAAAGACGGAGAAGAAAAGCATCTTATAAGACCAGTCGAACCGCTCTACGTCAAACCCATCCATGAACTCGAACTCAAATAAAGTGAGTAGTTTTGCGATGAATTATTTCATGTTGTGCAGGCATTTCTGAACTTTGGAAGGGTCACTTGTGTATGGTCCAATCCTTGGCGTGGTCCAGATGGTATGGGTATTAAGAATAAGAGGGATAATAATTTATTGTGGTGCAGGTTGGTGGTTTATCAATATTGATGCGTTTGTGCATGTATCGTCCTGTGTGGAGGGGCACTCAGAATGAGTGACATTGTGTGAATAGAGCTCAAGAGTATAGAATAGAGGTGTCCTTGGGTTCAAGGACTGTTGGGAATAAGAACTAAGTAAAGGAGTCATGCTGGACTTTTTACTTGAAGTCAAAGCAATATGATTTTCTATCTAATTGTAATTTTTATATAGTAGTATCTATAGGAGAGGTCTCAGAGTCATACATGTGAGAACATTGTACTTGTAAAGATTTTGTCCCTTCGCGACCCCCGTTTCATGGTTCTGCCCGGGTGTGTAAACGTCCAGGACCTCGACTCGTCATGCGCAGGTCATTTGGCTTTATTTGGAAATGTTTGGGGCAGTAGCCCCCTCGTATATTATGACTGCGTGTTATCATCTCGGTTGAACTCATAGATACGATCCGTTGGTGTACAATGTGATTGCCTTGTGACGTTGTTGGCCTGTGTGCATGTATTGCTTTAAACTCAATTCTTGTGGGGTGGGGGCCTGAAGATAACTGAAATAATAATAATAAGTGAAATAGTAACACAACACCTGTTCCTCTCAGTAATCCATGTCCATCCCTTCCCTCATTCTCTCAACAATGGGTTGCTGCTGTTCTGGGGGAAGATCTATGTTCCAAACAACCCTGAACTCCAGTGCCACATTGTTTTCCAGCATCATGAGACTTGGGTGGTGGGGCATATAGGGAGATGGAAGACCCTGAAACTTGTGTCTTGGAACTACTGGTGACTATAGTGTTGGAGTTGCAAACTGCAGCACCCAAAGCCCTGATTAGTCAGCAGGCTATTATTGGTCATTTTAGGTCTTGCACAGTCACAAGACATTTGTCACGATCACAATCTGGGCATCACATTCAGATCATCTTCGTTCCGAAGCAATCCTTCCGAAGCATTTCGTCCGAAGTCCGAAACAACATTCTCACACTCCCATCACTTTCATCCCACAACTCTTTTTCCTATCACTTCGACTCAAATACGTCATCTATTGAAACAATCCTGGTGAAACAATCAGTGGTCAGGTCCAATCATATTCTTTTTTTAGAAAAGAACCACCCTGACTATCCCCATCACTATCCCCATCTTTCACCATGAAATTATGGATTGAGTTATTCATATTCACTCAAAGCTTGCGATGACTTGCCATATCATCAGGCTTAATGGTATGAACGTTCTAGACTCTCATAATGACTCTCTGAAAGATTTAGGCATGGCTATTCCTACCCGAAGAGCCACGTGATTCGGAAACATGTTTCAAGAGTTGGTGATGGTCTATTATACTTTTCTTCATTCACAATTTTCCTTCCATTACTATGCTACGTTTTCTATGGCCTTTAATTAGTATACATGTACCTTGATTACTCTCCGATCCTCACGGACTCATTCCCATTCGCCTTCTCTTCCGAACCCTTCGGTATATAGCTAAACACATTCGCATGTATGTTCCCTAGTTCAATTATCGTATGTCAACTTGATTTTCTACTCACACTTGCCAAACTCGCTCCCAACTCAACTTTATCAACAACTTTATATTTTTTGAGTAAGCACTCTAATTCAACTTTTATTAGTTAAATCCACTTCAAGGAATGTAAGATCTTTGACTGTGATCGACATGAACTGCAAGGTTCATTCGATCCACGAGATAGAATCCTTTCGGAATCTCTGTCTCTTTGGAACTATGCACTTCATTCGCAGACATTCCGAAGGTCATTCGCTTTTACTGTAGGATTTCTATTTGCTTTCCAAAACCACTCTGTTACTATTAGGAATATTTCCAAACACTTTTACTAACCCAATCTTCACATACATCTTTTATCACTATTATTTGGATTCTGACAACATTCTTTTATTCTCCTTTTCTTGCGAGTCTTATTATTCTCATAAGATTATAAGTAGCTACTGTTATGTACAGTCTCCCTCAGTGGTTTGACATCGTGCAAACACTGGGGTAAGACATTATTCAATTCCTTGTACTGTATTTTTGCTCACCTGTTACGCTACAGTTGACTTGTCATCATATAGGTGTCACGATCACAATATGGACACCTCACCTACATAATTGTCCTTCCAAACCAATCCTTCCGAATGG